>VOQZ01000819.1:0-87406 GCA_008079305.1 Phytophthora palmivora | reverse complement strand
CTATTGACCAGGCGGTAATCAATACAAAGCCTGTCCACCCCATTCTTCTTCACGATCACCACGATCGGTGAGGCCCAAGGTGATCTGGAATAGCTGATCATCTTAGCTGATAATAATCCCTTAATCAGTTCCGATAACTTCTCGCGAAATCGAGGGGCGATCTTCCTCACCCTTGGGCGATTGGTCTAGCATCTCCACATCGATATCACAGACCACACCTCTCGCGGCGTGGCAAAGCGTTCCCTTTCCCGATGAGAAGATGTCGATATTTCCAGATCTTCTGACGTAGTCGTTCAATCTCCGAATGGTCTGGATCCCCGGATCTCCAACTTGGATATCCTCCATCTTCACTCATCCGTGGTAGAGTGATTTCTGGGAGGATCGCCATCTCTTGATCTACATCCTCCGCATACAGATCGTTACCTTCATGGTAATGTACCTCCGGATCCGGTTCCGGATCCGGGGAATTGTTCCGATCCTCCAGCGACGCCTCCTGTATCGGAGCCGATAACCGTCCGGTTAGATCTCTTTCAGCTGATCCTCGATCACTGGATCCAAATCCTCCGCCTTCACCTGATCCATATTTTGGTTTGCACCTCGATCTCTATCGGTTGGATCGGGGTGCGATCTTGCGGATCTATCCCCGCTGATGGTTGATCTTCGGTCGTCGACGCAGGTTTTACCTGTATCTGCGAGATCTCAGGCCGTTTCAGGATAACGCGAGGTGCAGGGTAGGAGGGTCGATCCACCATCGGCTCTGCTGACCCCACCAAGATCTCATTATGCTCAGATCATCTTTCCACCGTAGCTTCTAGAGCTAGATTTTGCCATTCCATATACCGACGTGATCCCACTGAGACAAATCCTGGCATCCGGGGGATATGATCACCCGCTAGCCAGATCCCAACCCTGACATCTTCTTGCAATATGATGGCCTTATCGCTTACATTGGTGATCTGCAAGTACCGCCTCCTTCCGAGACCTTTCACCACCGTAGGTACCCAACGATCCCCCTGGTGACCCAGAACTTCTCGTGATCTGACATCCGTAGGTGTAGTTGAAGTTCCACTGATTGTCCGATCTCGATCTGGATATGTTCTCCTACAGTTACCAGCCTGGCCTTGTCACTGTAAAGCTGTCGACGCCGCTAAGCTGGATCCGCACCTCATCCGGTAAGCTTATAGATCCATAGGCTAGATCCAATCGGATCCCCGCCGGTACCATGAAATCCATACCCAGGATGGCATCTTGACCTGCTAGATCTCCAACCCAAATATCGAAAAAATAAACCAGCGATCCGGCCATAGTGATCTTGATCCGGGTTCTCCCTTCTGTCCTGTAAACACTTTCACCAATCCCAACGCAATCTTGGATCTGGCTCGTATCGATATAGCACCCAACCTTACGAGCAAAGGCCGTATCCACTATGGACACTTCGGCGCCTGTATCTAAGAGCAAGATCCCTTTCTCATTGTTGATCTTACCAGCGATCTTGGCTTGTCGGAACCATTTTCCCGGGGCATAGTGTTTCCAATATCCCCGAGATTCTCCTGGCAAGAGATCCATAACTTCGGATCTTCGGATCTCCTTGATCTGACTTGGCTTCTGGATCAGTGGCGTATCCTCTTGATCTGTGGGCTTGAACCACAGATCTGGATCCTGTTGCTTCCAGTAACCACTTATCTCTCCTGGATGGAGGTCCACTATCATGGTCACTTCAGATCTGGAATAATCATCCGCCTGGCGGATACTCGAAATTGCGACAGCACGGTTTCCATTCAGATCATATGTATTACCGCGTAGATCTGGGATCTTGCTACCCTGATCTACCGATTTCTTGCTCACAAATGCATAGATGCAATATCTAGAACGCTCGGCTCGTACCGGATTCCAACCCGGCGAGCGTCCTAGTTTAACATCTTTTCTGCAGATTCCGGAAGCATACCTGCATGTTTGGCTGGGTTGAACCATTGGCGGATCTGGTTGTAAAACTCTTCCATAGGACATTTTCCCATATCATGCAACTCCCCGCACCCCCGGCACACAAAGAGGCAGTGATCTGCCGGTTGTCCTCGCTTGCCACACTTATGGCAAGTGAGGCGTCTCCAGCATCCTAGATCTGAATGCTTCTTGGATCCACAGTGTGAGCAACGGTTCCGATCGGATCCGCCGCTCTGGATCCGGGATCTATGATCTGGTGGGGTTTGATCCGTCGACTTGTGGGTGATTGGTACTTGCTCACCTTCTCCATACCGGATTCTGTCTTTGGAATAACCTCCTGCTCAGCTGCCAGGTAGATCCGCCGATGATTGTCTCCGTCCGAGTCAGATCCATCCGATCCGTCGGATCCGGACTCAGATTCAGACTCTACCGTCCGGATCTGTACCGCGCGGACATGTTTCGTCGTAGCTGCAGGTGCTGGATTAGTTGCCTTCTGCCGATACTTGCTGGATCCGAATGCGGCTTTCTTCTGTCTGCTCTTTGCACGTTCACGGGCTCGTAGTACTTCTTCCAGATCGTCCGCGTCGGATAATCGTAGCAAAGTCAGCCTGTCAGCTAGATCTTGATCTTCCAGAGTCTCAATATAGTGATCCACATGTTCGCGTCGATCCTTCGCATTACCGTCCTTGATCTTCAACTTTGCGCGTAATCCGGCGACATTAAGGCGGTACAGATAATCGAGGGGAGATTCTTCTGGTCGGCGTCGGGCATGATAGTATTGTCTAGCCACTGATACCCCCAATCCGCAGTACTGGATCTGGAAAGCCCGAAGTAGATCCGACCATTTGTTACGGGTAGATCTGCTTAGTTGCCGGTACCAATTCTTGGCGGATCCAGCCAATAGATCCGCAAAGGTCAAACATTTCTCTTCATCGGAGGCTTGATCTCGCATGAACGCCGATTTCACTTTGCCAATCCACGCTCTGGCCCGATCTTCGTCTTGATCTTTCCCGGTGAATTCCTTAAGGTCTGAAATCGCGGAAATCCGGACTCTCTGGATCATGGTTGATCCGGCTGATCCGGTCGTGGCTGTAGCTACCGTTGCTCGAGCGGCCATGGGGAAGTCGATATCATCTGGATCATACTCCCATCGAGATGTGCTGTGTTCAGATCTTACAGATTCCATATCTACATCTTGCGATCCTGGATCCTGTACCTTCACCGCTCCTTGATCGATGATCGGCCCTCGCTGTTCCGCCAGGAATCTACTCATGGCTGCTTCGAAATACTTCTGCAAGGTGCCAGATGAGGCATCTGATGTTGTGGCTGCTGTGATCTGGTCTTCGGAGGCCAGAATCGTCCTTGAGCGGCCGGATCTCGGCTGATTCCGACGTTGGATCTTGGATCGCGCCTCCAGCATTGCGGTACCAGACGGTCCCAGTGACATTCGCTTCGGCTCCGATGAGAGATCTGATTCGTCCTCGGCAGCCTATGCGTAATGTGATGAGGACGTCTGGCGGTCCGTAATACTTGCCGGAGGTGATGGCACTGGATCTGTGATCTGCGGGATCTCGCCGACGAGGATCTTGAGCCTGGAGAATAGATCCTGGGTGGCAGTCTGGATCACTTTCAGATCCAGATCAAAGACGTCGTCCGCATCGAAAGCTCCAGTGGTCATCCCTGCTTCCTTCAACAGTCGCAACAAATCCTTGACTGCTTCTAATTTGTTGGCAGTCTTGATCGGAGCTGGTACAGGTTCTCTTGGATCCCCGACCTGCTTCAGCCTCAAGATCCGCATCACGGGATCTAGATCCAAGAACTCGCGAAGTTCCTTGTGATAGAACTAGTTCTCTAGATCTTCGTCGGACCAACCTTGTCGCGATCTCGATCTAGGTTTGGATCCGATTTGATCTTCATCATCCATCTCTGGAGCCTTCATCTTCTTCCGTGTTAACTTCTTTTTGGGTTTCGTCTTATCGGATCTGGAGATTGAAGGATCCCTGGGTGGATATGGTGGAGGCTCGATCGGGGATCCGACCAATCTGTACGGTTCCGCTTTCGCCTTCCCTTGTTTTGTTGACGGATCTCGACTTGCGTCGAGATCCGCCGGGGTCCCTGCGGGGACCTGTGGAGGTAGAGGTTTATCTTCTAGATCTGGATCTGGATCCAGATCACCCTCTCTTCCGTCAGCAGAGTTCCTCCTAGCGCTCTGCTGATCCGCGGATCTTGATTCATTCAGCGGCATCATCGTCGATCCGAGGTCCGATGACGCTTGTTCCCCTTGTTCAACCTTCACTTGAACATCTTCTTGAGACTCACGGTGAAATCCCGAGTCACCAACAGATCCGGGCACGCGCACCATTGTGGTGTAGCGGGATCAGCAAAATCTGCGAGATCGCTAGATCCGACTTCCCACCAATGCCCGGACACCGACTAACGAAGGGGGTCCTCCGATGATCCGTGATCTGCTGAACTTGCTCACCTTGTGTACCCGTCGGTTGGGCTGGATCTTCCTCTCTTGGTGACTGCTAAGTTGCTCGATCTGTGTTGGTTGAACGTCTTGGCGTGACGTTGGGGTCGTAGAGTAGCGTGGAAGTCTTCACACCACTCGCCAGTAGTAGATCCGGAGTCCAAGCGATTAGATCAAGCTTGGATCCGGCGGCCTAGATCTGGATCCGGCCTTGTAGTAATTCCTTTAGTGTTGATTTCCCTTTACGCGGGGTCCTTTGATTGCTTGGCGCTTCCTATAGCGCGATCTTGATACTTGAGAAACCGAAGATCTACCAGCTAAGCAATTAATACCGGGATCTTGGATCTGCACTTAGGGTAAGATACTAGGAGGTTGGATCTAGCCAATATATTATCTAGATATTATCAACCACCCTAGATCTATACACCTAAATCGCTATTAATACCGTAGGGCCAATGTAGTTCCCGTTTCCAGGCGCGTAGCGAAGCACTTGTGTCGTACGATGCAAATTCGGTTCTGATTGAATGTTAAGACCTATCCCATCCTGTATCCTATCCTTAACGACACATCGACTGATTACGCTATCCTGATTCTTGTCCTTTCTTGTCCTCACCATCATGGCAGTCGACATCTTTGCAGATCACCCTGGATCTGAACCATAAACATTAGATCACTAGTCGCAATGTTGTGATCTGGACTCCTCCCTTCTCCAGTATCGTAATCATCCTTCGTAATATCCAGATCACACGTCTCCCGAGTCAGACCATGCCTTAATAAGGCTAGATCACGCTGATCCAATTCCAGATCGGCTAGATCTCCTTGATCTCCTTGATCTGGGGTTTCCATGCATGATCCAGTGATAATACTTCGTAATAAGCATAATCGTAATATATCCCAGCTTACTCCATGCT
Source organism: Phytophthora palmivora (assembly GCA_008079305.1). Classification (NCBI taxonomy): domain Eukaryota; phylum Oomycota; class Peronosporomycetes; order Peronosporales; family Peronosporaceae; genus Phytophthora; species Phytophthora palmivora. Next base: position 82,084 of record VOQZ01000819.1, on the reverse strand, counting down.
GCTAATCCTCCAATCATCGTCCAGCTTGGCCATAATATCTCTAGGTCCTAGATCACCCGGATCCGCCTATAGATCTAGGTCCACAGCTCTTGATCCACGTTCCCTGAATGGAACATGATATGTGTACCGATCTAGTCTTCACGGCTATAGATTATAGCTTAGATCCAGGTAACTCGATCTAGATTACCAGTTTCCATAGCGCCAATAGGCGTACTGCTACATCCATCTCATAATCACGCCAGTCCCACATAATCCATATCCTTATGTGATCGTCCCAACCCTTCGGATCTGGGTGTATGTATGGATCGTATGTCAATACATCCATCACGTCCCACCCAGGGTATCATTAATCCCCATCCATCTTATCCATCAACTGGATCCACAACCAGATCCACCCACATCAGCTCATCATCTACTCCAATCACATCACGTCAGGTCCGATCGCGTCCAAATCGGATCTTTCCTGGATATTCCAATGCCCAATCTTTCTAATCCACTTCACCACACTCCTGCAATCTTGCGATTTCGCAGAACCACTTCGCCACAATGGTGCGCGTGCCCGGATCTTTGGGTGACTCGGAATTTCACCGTGAGTCCCATGAAGAAGCGCATGCTGATCTTAGATCAGGGAAACCAGCGTCGTTGGAGATCGGATCACCAACGACACCGCTGAATCAAGATCGATCCGCGGATCGGCAGAGCTTTGGGAGGAGCTCTACCGACGGAACAGAGGATGGTCCGGCTACGGACCTAGAAGAGAAGCCTCTACCTCCTCCCCAGGTCCCTTCGGGGACCCCAGCAGATTCCGACTTGCGTCGCGATCTGCAGGACGAAAGTCCATCGGCGAAAGCCATCCAAACGCTCGTCTCCAAGTCGAGCACAAAAAGAAGTCAGCAAGATCGAAGCCTCTACGGAAGAAGATGAAAGCACCAGGATCAGTCGCTGATGACCAAGACGATCTTAAAACAGCGTGGACTAATGAGTCACTCGAGATCGCATACCACAAGAAGGAACTTCACACCTTCATGATCAAGAACCCCGTTATGCAGATTATCAAGCCGAAGATCATCAGCGATCTAAAAGGCCCAGTGCAGAAACCAACTGCAAGATCAAGCAAGCTTGAGACGTTATTACATCTGATCAAGGAAAGTGAGATTACCGCAGGATCGTTCGACGCTAACGGTCTATTCGATACGAGGCTCAGCGCGATCAACACAGCCCTGATGTCGATCTTCGACTTACTGAAGCCCTTGGTGGGTGAGAAGAATGTAACCCCAAGATCACGACTAGATCAACAGACGACATGCTAAGATCGTTACCACCACTTACACGGGAAGATCAGACAGGAACATCCTCGCATTATGAGTCGGCGACCGAGGAAGTGGATACGGATAGTGCAGATGACCCACCCCGGATGACGCTAGGACCGTCAGGCGCTGCTACGCTACGGCAGCGTGGAGATCATGAGACCAAGCGAGTGACGGATGTCATCGCGCCAAACATGACACAAGGATCGAATGCGAAGCTGGAATCGTATTTCCAGGCGGCGATGAACAGATTCTTGAAGGAACAACAAGGCGCTATCAATCCCGTGATCTCAGCACCAGCAGAAGATCGAGATGTGGATATGGAGTCTATGGGGTCGCCAGATCAACACCCAAACCTTCATGAATACGACCCAGATGATCTCGACCTTGATCCCCCCAGACGTGCGGCCTTAGCATCAGCATCAGCCACGACCACCGGAAGATCAACGAGTGTCCCACGTATACGAGTTTCCGCCATGTCTGAACTAAAGGAGTTTGCGGGGAAAGAAAGAGATGAAGATCGAGCCAGGGCCTGGCTTAACAAAGTAAAATCCGCCTTTGTGCGAGATCAAGCTCCAGACGAGGAAAAGTGCCTGGTGTTCGGCGATCTCCTCACCGGATCGGCGCGAAACTGGTACCGACAGCTTAGTCGCACAACACGCAGTACCTGGAAGGATTTGCTCCGCAACTTCCAGGTTCAATATTGTGGACGAGGAGTGTCAGTCGCGAGACAATATTACCACGCGCGCAAGAGATCGGACGAATCTCCGCTGGGGAATTTGTATCGGCTCAATGTGTCAGGGCTTAGGGCCCGCCTCCAGATCAAGGATGGACCTTCGGAAGTTCGACGTGAACACGTGGAGCATTTCATCGAAACTCTGGATGATCGCGATCTTGCAGATCACCTGGCTTTATTACGAATCCCAGATGCTGACACTCTGGAAGAAGTACTTCGATCTCGGCAACGAGCGAAAGCACGACAGAGTAAGGCTGTATATGGATCAATCAAGCTTCGTCAGAAGAACAACAGTGCAGCAGCTCCATCGGCGTCAACTCGGGCAGTCAGGGCTGTCAAGGCGATCTCAGATAGCAGCGAGTCTGAAGAGGACTCTAGTGGATCGGATAAGCAGGATTACGTCGTGTCTACCTCGCAGCGTCTGGAAACAATGAAGGGCAGCAAGATCAAGATCAAAGGAACCAAGATCGCAGTCGCTCGGAGACCGGAAACAATCGTGCACAACAAGATCGACATGATATAGGTTCGCCACCTAAGCGATGCTCGCACTGTGGGTCGCGCAAACATAGCGATCTTGGGTGCTGGGTACGTCTGACGTGTGAGAAGTGCGGTCGTAAAGGACATCCCTCAGATCGCTGCCTGTTCACATGCAAGGCATGTGGAGACATCCACGAAGCAGGAAAGTGTACCATGAAGGAATTCTACAACCTGATCCGACAATGGTACAATTCTACCAAGCACACCGGCATGTTGCCAGAGACGGCGGAGAAGATGTTAAACTAGGACGCTCGCCGGTTTGGAAACCGGTACGAGACGAGCGCTCTAGCTATTGCATTTATGCATATGTCGAGAAACAATCGGAGGCAACAGTTAATCAGCTGATCGATCCGATCGACAATACATGTGATCTTCTGGAGAAATCTACCGCTACAGTGTCAAGTATACGCCAGATCGATGAATATGCAAGATCGAGTGTGATGATGGCTCTTGAGATTTCCCCTGGGGAATCGCGAGGCTACTGGAAGTATCATGTTCCAGACAAGAAGTTCAAACAATCTAAGGCCATAGGGAAGATCAACAACAAAAAGGCAACGTTGCTGTTCGACAGTGGCGCCGAGGTATCCATACTGGATGCCACCTTTGCTCGTAAGGTAGGGTGCCAGATCGATGAGAGTCAAACGTTGGAATGCAAAGGCGTTGGACGATCTCCATATAAGATCGAGGGACGTACTCGTCTCAAGATCACGCTATCAGGATCGCTAGTGTACTTCTTTGATGCATGGGTAGGTCCACCCACTGGAGGTCAAGATCTGATATTAGGAATGGACTTCATGGTGCCAGCGGGTATCCGCCTCGATCTCGCTGATGGGACGATATGTTTGCCCGACGAAGTCCGCCTTTAGATGGCTGGTAGGCGTCCTCTCTACGGTGACAAGATCGAACATGTGTGCTGGAATGATCACTACTGGATCGATGTCGGACAGACTGCCGAGATCAGGCTGCGCGGTCAGACGTCAAACCAGTATAAGTTATGGGTCACCAGGGGAGATCGATGGGCGCCAACGATCACAGTCGGACCAGGAAGGACGCGTTATCTACAGGTGACCAACATAAGTGATCATGCATTAACTCTCCACGAAGGATCGAGAGTCGCGATGTGGTTGAGTGGAGATCGAGTTCCCCGAATTCCGGGATATGTATCTGTAGGATCGAGGAGGTACGCCGAATGGCAAAATCTTGCATACCAGGCAACTACGGATGAGATCAGTGAAGTGGATATCAACGAGCGGATCACCGAGCCAGCGGTGGAACGTCCCGAGTACGTAACACCAACTGCGATCTTACCACGACCGGCAATAGCCGTCCAGAATGTCGAGATCGCAGGGACGGGGACGCAAACATACCATCAAGCAAGTGTACATCTAACCATCGATTCTGTTAATAGTATTGACCTCCACATCAAGATCAAGGCGAACATAGGCGATCCCACAATGGATGAGGAAGTCTGTATCAAGGAAGGGGGAACGTTATTCGCAGAAGATGTGGAAGATCAAATGGCGGTGTTACCAGAAGTAACCACGACCACGGAGGAAGTCAAGATCGAGGATCTTCAAATAGGGGATACCAAGATCAACACCCCGGAGGAGATCGAGCGTCTCGTGCAAATTATCTGGAAAAGGAACACCTCCTTATCGGAAAGGGCAATGCCTTACCACCAGCGGCGAAGGGAGTGGTATGTGACATAGATCTGGGGAATGCAAAGCCAGTCGCTCAACGTTGTCGCAAAGTGGCGATACAGTTCCGCGAAAAGTTGTATCAACTAATCAAGGGACTACTATCGGCTCGGATGATCCGACACTCGACATCTCCTTGGGCGTCACCCATAGTTGTGATCATCGAGAAGAATGGGATCGACATCCGGTTGTGCATCGATTACCGCCTGGTTAATAATCTGACAAGGCTCATGGTATATCCCATCCCTTTGATCAATGATTTGCTGGATGATCTCGACAAGGTTCTCTGGTACTGTTCTTTGGATATGGCCAGCGGTTTCTGGGTAGTGCCCATGACGGACCGAGCCCGATCGATCTCGGCATTTGTTACTCCATTTGGATTGTTTGAGTGGAATCGAATGCCGCTCGGACTTAAAAACGCTCCCCAGATCTACCAGAGGCTCCTAGATAATGCACTATATGGATTCGTAAAAGTGACCCAAGATCAAGATCGATCTGACCGAAAGGACGTATTCGAGACAGGAGAACCTGATCTAGCAAGAAATGAGTCAGTGTTGGGACGTCGATCTTACATCGACGACATACTGGTAACTGGAAGATCGTGGGATGCGTTATGCGAAAAGGTGGAAAAGCTGCTGGATGCCTGCGACGAGTGGAATCTGTCCATCAGTGTCGCCAAGAGCTTCTGGGGTAGACAAAAGGTGGATTATCTAGGTCATTGTGTATCAATTGAAGGTCTGGAGACGCATCCAAAGGATTTGTCGGCTTTACAAGAATTACCGTTCCCCACCAGCCTAAGATCGATGCAATCATTCTTGGGGAGCCTCAACTACTACAGCCGATTTATTGAAGATTTTGCGATCTACGCATCAGTTCTGTACGAGCTACGTGAAGCGGATTTCTACGAGATCGCTCTTAAGATAAATCGACTGGGGACGATGAGGGTGTCGTGGTAGAAGAGGATGGTAGGTGGACTGAGGCTAGGACAGCGTTCGCCACACTGAAGAACAAGATCGTGAATGCTCCGATCTTACAACACTTCGATGTGGATCGACAACCGGTGGTGGTAGTATACGCCAGCAAGTGGGCGATCTCAGCTGCCCTGATGCAAGAACACGATGGAGTGTATAAGCCAGTGACTTTCACTAGTCGCACACTCAAGCCTAACGAGATCAACTATGGTATGGTCGACAAAGAAGTGTTGGCTCTGCTCAGGATACTAGATATCTGCTATACTCAACTCGTGACAAGATCGATCAAAGTATTGACGCGCCACTCTACATTGGCGTGGCAACTTCACACATCCGGGTTGCAAGGACGGTTAGGACGATGGGCTGCACTTCTATCAAGTTGGACTCTCGAGATCGTGAAATGTGCCAGAGGGGAAGATGAGATCTTAGGTGTGATCGCGGCAAGTATTACACCCCGCAGGGAAGTGGACTCGATCTTGATTTCGATCGCTCCCAAGAAACAACCGCGACAAGTGATCTCGATGCCACCCCCAACAGTGGAACCAGATGAACGATTACTAGTGGTTAGCTTTGATGGATCAGCGCGTGTGAAACGAAGTGGAGGGGCATACAGTGGAATAGTGTGGAGTCTACCAGACTGGACAGTGATCTCAGCAGCATCGAAGTATAAGCTCGATCTTACGGTAAATGAGGCCGAGTACCATGGTCTGCTTCTGTACCTCGATCTCCTGTCAGATATGGACAGGGGACGCCTGATTATCTGTGGAGATTCTAATCTTGTGATCCGACAAATGAAGGGTGAGATCGAATGCAAGGCCCCGGGGTTGACGTTGTTAAGACAGCAAGCACTTGAACGTCTCCGATCTTGGCCCACCCATGAGTTCTTGCATATGAAGCGTGATTGGAATCAAAGTGCAGACAGTTTGGCGAGTGCCGCATTACGTCGCGAAAGTGGAGTTGTTATTGTCAAAGAAGAGGAGCGCCAAGATCTGATGACTCTCAATAGATTGGATGAGTTGCTAATAGCTAAGGACGATGCAACCCCAGTCAAGATCGCTGCAGTCACAAGATCACGTAAGGAATGCCGTCCTCAAGTGTTACAAGAAGAGATCGTGCAAAGGATGAGGATAGAACGTATTAACCGAGCTCAAGACGAGGAGAAATGGATCGTCGATCTTAAGGCTTACCTGCGAGGGGACGTACAAGATCTTACGTCGACTGAAGCGAAAAGCTGCGATAAGATCGCAGATCGCTATGAGACAGATGAATCAGGGTTGTTGTTTTATTTTCCGCCGACCAAGCAGTCCGACGAAGATCGCGATCTTGTGACCAAGCTCGTAGTGCCTGAAACATTGCAAAACGATCTTATGCACCACTATCATTCGAGTCTGGAAGGTGGTCACTAAGGTATCGGACGGACATACCACAAGATCAGAGCTCATTTCCACTGGCGCGGATTATATCAGAGTGTACAACGCTACGTGGGTCAGTGCATAGACTGCGAGACAGGAAAAGGACGGCCTACGATCCATGGGGAATCGCCTGGCAATTTACAAGCTACGTACCCGTTCCAGATTATCGGCATGGATCACATACCGTCGTTACCAAGATCGTACAAAGGAAACACCGAGTTGCTGATCTGGATCGATTTATTCACTGGATATGTGATCGCGAAAGCTAGCGCATCAAGGACAGCTCAGACTGTTGCTGAGAACTACGAGGAATGTGTTTTCCGCCGGTTCGGTGCAAGCGAGGCCATCCGACATGACCGAGAACCCGGTTTTATGTCTGACTTCTTCAGATCGTTCAACAAAATCGTGGGACAGAGACAGCGAGCAACAATGGCATACCGCCCGCAGGCAAATGGTACAACCGAACGGATGGTGGGAACGTTAACTCGTGCAGTCAAAATGTATGTTGAAGATATCGATCAGCGAGATTGGGACGAATATGCGGAGCGCCTCACCTTCGCGCTCAATACTGCCCAAGATCGCGTCCGAGGAGATACCCCATTTTATCTGTTACACGGCTGGGATCCTCGATCTACGCTGGAAGCAATGATACCATTAGGATCAACGAGAAGACGAGATCGTGAGCCCCGTCGGTGGCGATACCGTATCCAGAAGCAATATCAACAAGCACGTGAGCAGGTTAATGAGAAACTACGAGATGCGATCCAAGAAAGGGCAGATCGACACAATGAAACGGTCCGACCACATGAGGTCGAAGTTGGAACTCAAGTGTGGCTGTATTTAGATCGAGTCAAGGAAGGATATGCGCGTAAGCTGGCACACATGTGTCACGGTCCTTTCCGTGTGTTGGAGTTGGTGGAAGAACATGCCGTACGTCTTGAGATCGCCGGTACAGAATATCGACTCTTCCCGGTGGTGCATGTCTCTAAAATCAAACCTGTACGACAATTTCCGGACCGTCCCCAGATGCGGTTGACAATACAAGATCAAGAACGATATGATTTTGATGAAGCGCTGTTGCCTGAAGACAGCTGGATGCGTGATCTAGACAATGATGAATATGAAGTCGAAAGGATCGTAGACATGCGATCTGGGAGGCGGACACGATATGGGCGTACATTACGTGAATTCTTTGTACACTGGAAAGGATATGATGAACCGACATGGGTAGATGAAGCCGATCTTAATTGTGGAGCTCTACTGTATGATTATTTGCGAGATCGAACGAATCGAAATCGATTCGAAGTCATGCAATCACATGAGGAGCCATAAGGAGGCGAGATCGTGAAGTGAGCTGGTCACGTCACGAAGGAATAAGTGGAGGATCTATCGGACGGCGGTAGATCAGGTGGACAGTGGTGTATACGATGTGTGTGAACCGATTAGTGGTCATGCGACACTAGATCGAAGACGTTGATATTTCAAGATCGACGTACCACAAAAAGGATATCACAGCGAAGGATATGGAATGTTTTGCAAGAGCATGAAGGTTATTGGCCAGGTTATACTATTTCAACGTTAGATCCCGTCGCAGAGGATGTCGCATTAACACCTCGTCTCAGAGGTGTGGAATATGTGATGCTGGATGATCAGCGAGAGTTCGGCGTTATTATTTTAGCCATCAAGGTTCTGCTAGATCGACGGCCGACAGTGCATCCGCTAATGTAACGGCGGTCACGTTGTGGTACCAGATCGTAAAGTGACGAGGCTTCAGAAAGTGAAGGTGTGATCTTGCAGAAGTTTCTAGATCGATCTGGGACGATTCAACCTCTGAGCAGGGACGAGCTAAGCCGCCGTGAGACATTGAGACAAGACCAAAATGAGAAGGGGTATAATGTCGCGATCTGGAAATCCCATACTAAGTACTTACCACAAGCATGAAGATCTAGCGCGACTTTTATCTAGACGCTCAGAGGAGGAGGTTATTTCGCCACCGATTGATCTCGTTCAATCCGACCAGGCTTGGAATTGATCTCGTTCCTCCTGAAGTCAGATGATACGGCGATTCTGTACAGTGACCTGACGTTGAAGCCCACAAGCTTGGACTCTGAACCTGCAACTGCTGTTGGGCCACCGACAACGGTTGATCTTGATCTTGAGCTTGGCAACTGAGATTGATGATCTCATTTTAGTGGACTGTGCTACGGGATGTGGACTGCAGTGGGTCATAAGCTTCACGCGGTTTGGAAGTAGCCGGTGCTCGAGTTCATGGACTAATTCATCGTGTCGATCTTGGCGAAATTGGGCGAAGGGGATGACGTACGACTATCTGACGAACTTGAAAGCGACGGCAATGATCATGCAGAAGAAAATAGATCTGGGACAGGGAAGATCGACGTTGGGCGAAATGATTGACGTATGACTATCCGACGATCTTGAAGGCGGCGGCAATGATCTTGCAGGAGAAAAATAGATCTGGGACAGGGAAGATCGACGACCGTTTGAATCTCCCGAAATGGCGAATAATCTATATTTGTCAGACCCGGTCGATCTAGATCTTAGGCATGGAAGATCGACGACCGTACCAATCTCAGGCGCCAGTGACGTCGAACGAGGAGACTAGTCTTGATCTTACATCAGCAAAACATTATTGGAAGGTGTGGCTCGAGGCGAAGTTGGCATTGAACCTGGACTACGATGCAGCGAGCGAAAACCGTTGTGCGGCAGTCGCTCGTGCAGGGGACGGTTGTGGTGAAGCGGATAAAAAGTTTTCCGACTTCAATCATGTCCCGTCAATCAAGGTCGCGAGTAACTCCTCTCTATGATGATCCTCGATATAGTGACATTCACTATAATGACCAAGTGAATGCGTGCGCCATCATCCCCGTACAAGACGATTGTACCCACGCGATATCGATCCTGACAGGTAAATATCGATCTTAGCTTTATTATGGGTATTATGGAGCCAGTGCGTTATGGATAGCCACAGATGGGAAGCATAGGATATTAACCATTAATTCAGAGTTGTTTTTACCTTCTACTACACCAGTCCTCCTTCTTCTTCGCTATTCCGGGTAGGGATATACAAGATTGGCACTCCCGACGTCACGCAGGATCAAGATCGACACTAAGTGGAACCCCATACGCCCAGATTGCTTGGCTGGACGTTCGTCAACCCTCAAATCTCAAGACCCCGCTATAGGAAGCGGCAAGCACGTATTGGAACGATTGGATAAAGGTCACACACCGACCACAAGACCCCCCAAGCCAAGATCGACACTGGTTAGAGCAAGATCGATCGAATACAACCGAGATCGAAGCTCAATAATTACTCGGCGCAGCGAGTAGAAGTATCCCCGCTGCTGCCACCTCTCCCGCTGTCCTGTCAGACAGCAAGATCAACAACAAGCGCATCTATCAAGATCACCCGAGGAGCGATCTAGTCCCACCGACGGGTACACAAGGTGAGATCAAGTAACTTCACGGAAGAGCGGGGTACCCCCTCCGTTAGTCGGCAGTTCGGGCGCAGTGTGCAAGAGGACTCCTGCGATCTTGCGATTTCGCAGAACCACTTCGCCACAGATTGACTACCTGAATCCTCTGTGGCTCCTACAAGATAAGTCAAGATGGATAGAGGAGAGTCCCACATCTGACCGATACTCAGTTTGAGTCGGTCCGGAAGATGGTGGGCATCTTTGGAGAAGATGCCCTCCGAAGCTTGGCGGCTGCTACGCCGGCCGAGCAGGTCGAACGTATCGAGGCGTTCGACACGTACGAGAGAGGGCTTATCGCCCATGTACAGGGGCTGCAAACCCCCGTGGCTGAGATGAAGCCAGCCCAACCGAAGCCGTTGAGGCTTAAGGTTAACCCTTATGAGGGAAAGGAGGGAGAGAACCTCCACTTCTGGGTCAGAGAGGTAGAGCTCGCGATGGACGCGGCTCTAATCTCGACCGAGCGACTTCGAGTCGCTTTCGCCCTGTCCAACCTAGGAGGTCGGGCGAAGACCTGGGCGTACACGCGCGAAGCGACAACGCCGGGTTGTTTCACAACCTGGGCTCAGCTGTGTCAACAGCTTAGAGCCGCCTTCCTTCCGGCGAACTATGAGTATCGCCAGCGCTCGCGCTTCCTTGCCTGTAAACAAGGGAAGCGTGAGCTGCATGAGTACATCCAGGAGATGCGAGTACTCGCTGCATCTCTGGTAGGGAACCCACTACCTGAACACATTAAAGTGACCGTGTTCATGGATGGCCTGAAGGTGGGCCCATCCCGCACACAGCTGTTCCGCGTGCATGCGAACACTATGGAGGAAGCGATCCAGATCGCCCTCCAAGAGGAGTACAGCCACCGACAGGCTCGTACTCCTACGTCGGTGTGGCAAGGCCACAATGCGTCGTCAGGCGCAGTGCAAGGAGCTCCAGCAGCTGGAGCTAGCACCGGGCCGGTACCCATGGAACTGGGTACGGCCGTACAGAGCTCCATCCGTTGCTACGGATGTGGGAAGCTCGGGCACATGCAACGTGCCTGCCCTGCGGGAGGGCAAAGGAAGTTCCCTTCCAAACCTAGGGGCTCGAGGGGCCCGTGGCAGAAGCCGCGACCCAAGAGCCAGGGGAACTGGGGTCACCAGTAGGGGCGGGGCGCCCTACTGGGGAAGATCTAAGTCCCCATGGTAGGAGTGCGGACGGCGCACGCCATGGAGGCTTAGCCCCTGAGAGCCTGGGTGCTCTCGAGACGAGAAAGAGCAGCGGCGGACTGCTCGTGGTACACGCGAGTGTACGGGGATATGGAGATCCCTTTAGAGTCCTGATTGACTCTGGGGCGTCGACGAACTTTGCTCGACGCCAGACGGTCGCGCGGAATGGCGACAAGTATGCCGATGCTTTGCGAGAAAGCAAAGGCAGGGGCCAGGTCTCGGTGAGACTGGCCGATGGTACGGTGGTTAACGTACCTGGGGTCCGTATGGACCTGGCTGTAAAGTTTGAAGACTTTGACAGCACGGAGTCGTTCCTTGTCCTAGACATGGACAAGTACGACTTGATCCTGGGCATGCCGTGGCTCGAAAAGCACGAGCCCTGGATCGATTGGCGCGGCAAAGCCATTGGGGCTAGCCGACCCGCAGTCTCCGACAGAGCTTTGGTGAGTAATGTTCCCACCTCTGTCAGGGACTGGGGCGCCAGAGATGGTCGCCAAGGCGCTTATGTGCCCGAAGAAGTACTGGGAGTCACGGACTCCAACGAAGATGTTGCGATGAGCCTCGCAACCGGTCGTGAGACCAAGGCTCATTGCCAAGCGTGTGGGATTGCCACGACGGCAAGTCCCAACGCTAAGAGTCGTCGCGCCGTATGGGCTTCGACTGTGGCAGTGCCGGACGGCACTGACCAGGCGGATAACATAGGTCCGCAAGCAGCAGAGACTGCTGAGGAGAGCGCTGATGGCGTCTCCTGTGTGGGTAACATAGGTCCACAGGTGGGTAACGTAGTTCCGCAAGCGGGTAACATAGGTCCGCAAGCAGCTGAGGCTGCTGGGGAGGACGCTGAGGGCGCCTCCGGTGTGGGTAACATAGTTCCACACGAGGTCGAAGAGACCGAGAAGATCGAGAGCGCAGTATGCGTCTCTAGCGTGGGTAACAGAGTTCCACGCGGGGTCAAGAAGACCAGTACGAGTGCGGAGGTGTCGTTGAGCACCTCCCGTGTGGATAACCAAGTACCACACTCGGAGTCTGAGACTCCACCGGCACGGCCGGTCGAAGAGCAATGCCATGTCTTCGACGGCGTGTCCGGTCGTCAAGTTAGGGCAGGTGCCGTCCATCTGGAGGCACTGCCAGAGGTGTCAGCACTGCTGAACCTCGAGGAATTGTCCATGAAGGACTTCCTGGCCGAGTTGAAGGCCGGAGAGATTGCGGAGATGGTGCTCCTGAAGCCGGAGACCTCTCCTGAAGATTTGAACTCTTCCTCCGTAATGGACGAGGACGTCCTGGAGGGGTTCACGAAGCAGCGTGCAACGCGCTTGGGTTCTGAGATCCTCAAGAACCCGGAGGATCCAGTGTATCCTCTTGTGAAGGAATACTCGGATGTGGTGTCGAAGCACCCACCATCCCAACTCCCGCCGGATCGAGGAGTTCGGCACGAGATTGATCTCGTGCCAGGCACAAAGTACTGTGTCACGAGGCAGTGGCCTCTACCTCGCGAGCAATGCGAGGTCATAGATGCCTTCGTCGCCGAGAAGGCGAAGTCGGGCATGGCGCGGGAGTCGAAGTCCCCGCACTCGACGCCGACCTTCTGCGTTCGGAAACCGAACGGGAAGTGGCGTCTGGTTCATGCTTACAACAAGCTGAACAATGCGACAGTACCGGCACAGACGCCGATCCCTCGCAAGGATGTGTTGCTGAACAACATGTCGGGCTGTACGCTGTACAGTGCCCTGGATCTGGTAGACGGATACTACCAGATCCTGATGCGGGAGAGTGACATTCCTCTCACCGCAGTGAGCACCCCGAGTGGGATGCTCTGGGAGTGGCTAGTGATGCCACAAGGGCTATCGAATGCCCCAGCGACGTTCAATCGCTTGGTCACACAATTGTTTAGACCATTGCGTACGTTCGCTCAGACATACTTCGACGATATATTCGTCCATAGCCGTGCCGAAGGCGGCCAGACGGCTATGGAGGTGCATTTGAAGCACCTCCGTCGAGTGTTTGAGGTCATGAGAGCTAACAAGCTCTATGCCAACATCGACAAGTGCGTCTTTGCAGCTGAGGAGATAAAAGTCCTCGGCTGCTTTGTCAGCAGGCGCCGATCCAGGGAAGGTCAAGGCCATAGCGGCTTGGCCGACCCCGAGGTCGCAGAAGGACCTCCGGAAGTGGTTGGGCTTAGCCAACTATCTTCATAAGTACAGCGCAGGGTACGCTGAACTAGCTCGACCCTTGTCGGATCTCTTAAAGAAGGATGCCGACTGGGTCTGGGAGCAACAGCACCAGGATGCTTTTGACAGCATCAAGGCGAGCTTACAGCAAGCGCCAGTCCTGGCCTTGCCGGACGAAAACAAGTCATTTAGCGTCGTCTGTGACGCTTCTGACTATGCAATAGGCTGTGCGCTGTTGCAGAAGGACGATGAAGGACACGAACGTGTCATCTCCTTCCAGTCCAGGCAGCTGAAGGCTGCCGAACGGAACTATCCCGTTCATGACAAGGAGCTACTTGCAATGAAGTACGCTCTTGTCAAATTTAGAGTTCACCTCTTGGGCACGAGGCCCTTTGTGATCTATACTGATCACGCGTCCTTGCGGACTGCCACCAACTCGCCGCATCTGTCGCAGCGGATGGCGAGGTGGCTGTCATTCTTCGCGGAATACAACTTCCGCGTTGAATACAAGCCGGGCAAGCTCAACGTGCTTGCCGATGCTTTGTCGCGTCGACCTGACTATGAGCTAGCTCATGTCAGTCGGGTCACGACAGATCTATATGATCGAATACGCTTGGCGTATCAAGAGGACGAGAACTATACACCACTGGTGCAGTTCTTGTCCAATGGCAAGGACGCCAAAGTCGACAGGCTCTCGCCTCGACAACGGGCGCAGCTCCATCGTTATGAGCTGGCCGATGGGTTACTCCATTACAGAGTAGACCCTAGGGATCCTCCTCGGGTTGTCGTTCCAAACGACGAGGATCTGAAGTATGACATACTTCTAGAGGCGCATGATGCGCCGATAAGTGGCCATCTTGGCCGGGAGAAGACCTACCAAATGGTCTCTCAGACATTTTGGTAGCCCCGCATGTATAAGTGGGTGGCACACTATGTCAAGACATGTGAAACATGTCAGAGGGTGAAGCCTTCGAGCCACGCCTCGGCTCCACTGCAGAGCCTACCTGTACCAGCAGATTGCTGGAAGTCGATGAGTCTCGACTTCGTCTTCGGCCTGCCGGCCGATGACAAGGGCAACACCGGCATATTGGTGTTTGTCTGCCGTTTGAGCAAGATGGTACATCTTGCTCAGGTACGTGACAAGGTCACCGGGAAACAAGCTGCACAGCTGTTCCTAGATAGCGTGTTTCGCTATCATGGTCTACCAGAGACCATAGTCTCGGACAGAGACCCGCGTTTCACGGGTGCGTTTTGGGACACCCTGTTCCAATTGTTGGGAACTAAGTTGACGATGTCAACTGCGGACCATCCGCAGACGGATGGTCAGACGGAGCGCGTCAACCGCGTGCTCGAAGATACTCTGCGTAGTATCTGTGCGGAAGCACCTCGATCCTGGTCGGATCAGCTTCTTATGGTTGAGTTTGCACTCAACAATGCGGTACACGCATCAACGGGGTTTACCCCGTTCTACTTGAATGGGTTACGACACCCCCAGGTGCCGCTAACCTTGCGGGGAGGCACCGTGGCTTCCATCGTAAGTGGGGGAGAGGCTCGGAAAGCCTTTTCCTCCCAGGTCTCTGATATAGAGCCCGAGTCTTTAAAAAGACAGTTGTCGTCATTTATAGACAACAGGCTGACGTTAATCAGCCGGGTTAGAGATGCAATGGCATCAGCCCAAGATAAACA
Organism: Phytophthora palmivora; assembly: GCA_008079305.1. NCBI lineage: Eukaryota > Oomycota > Peronosporomycetes > Peronosporales > Peronosporaceae > Phytophthora > Phytophthora palmivora. The sequence continues at coordinate 66,880 of VOQZ01000819.1, read as the reverse complement.
AAAGGAGTACTCAGACAAAAACAGAGGAAACTTAAGTGTTTTTAAGGTGGGTGAATTGGTGTTGTTAGACACTAAAAATCTACCTATAAACTTGGTTAGCTCGGTAGGGAGCAACAAGTTGAAGCACCGCTTCATTGGACCCTTCGCGGTCCTGGCCAGACATGGCGCGGCGTATACCATTGACCTCCCAAAGTCAATGGCGACGCACCCGACGTTCTACGTGGGGCGTCTTAAGCGGTATCACGATCCGCTGGGTCTTCCTTCTCGGACGGAGGAAGACCAAGGTGAGAACTCACCTCCTCGAAACGAGGCTGAGCTCTCTGGACAACCGGAGTTGCCGGTGTCGAAGCCTGCGAATGATATACAGGCTGGTACCCACGCGAGTCATACGAAGGGTATGACGGTACCGAATGGGAAGAGCTCGGGTAAGAGCTATACCCATAAGCCGAGTGGTACGAGTACCCCTGCGGCTCATAAGAGGGCATCCGACCATGCACCTCATGGCTTAGAACGTCTAAGCCTCGACGGAGCTCCTTCACGGCAGCAGCCGGAGCTCGGCGGTCAACACGCCCATGGAGCTCATGAGTCTCACGACCAAGAGCGTCCAAGTCTTGGCGAAGGACCTCAAGGGTCCCGGCTTGCCAGCCTGAGAGGCAGCCTGACCACCAGGTCCAAGCCCAAGGGCTATCTCGATCGCATAGACGCGATCTCGAAGTTGACGGACCTCGTCACTTAATAGGGACCCCACAGAGTCCCGACCCGAAGTTGAGGGTCCAGAAGGATACGGATGAGAGGGAGCCACGTACTCAAACGCGTGCGAGAGCTCCTCCTGCCCTCCTTGACCGGAACGGCGAGCTCCACTATCATGTGGAGCGGGTCGTCCAGGAGCGGCGGCGCTCTGGGAAGCGCCAGCTGCTTGTGAAGTGGCGGGGTTACCCCTCGTCACAGAACTCGTGGGAGCCGGAAGACCGGCTCCGGGTTGACTGCCCGAAGGCTGTTGAGATTTGGGATCAACAGCCGGGGCGTAAGTAGTCCGCGGCTTCTTAGCCGCCTTACGGTGTACGGTCCCTGGGTTGACGGAACCGTACCCGCGCTCATCTTGAGCGCTGGACTTAGACTGCTGTCTAAGTCCCTCCATGACGGAGTGGAGTTGCCGCTTAGCGACTAAGTGGGCAAACTCAATCCGAAGATCTCGCTGGTCCAAGACATAGGACAGCAGGCGATCTTCCCGGAGTTCTTTCAACTCCTGAACTGTGAAGTTCTTCAGAGAAACCCATCTCCAGAACAGGTCTTCCGCCTGGGTCTGGGTAGTGGTGTTCTCGGGCTGTACCCAAGGGTAGCCCCACACGGGGAAGAGCCCACCACGGTCTTCGGGTTTCTTCCGAAGACTAGTGAATTCCTTGAGAGGAATTCGGTGTGGTGCAAGTAGCACACACCTAGCGGCCTCAATGTCGTTGACAAAGAGTGGTTCGACTTGAACCAAGGCACGCTCATAGGCGCCACGCGAAGTGCGCCCATGGTTTAGACCACGAGGGGCCTTGAGGTGCTCCAAGAACATTGGAGACCCAGACCCCGCATCCGGTGGGTAGTATCCGCGAGGATACACCGGCGTGGGAGGCACAGGAGTGCCTTGCAGTTGAGCAGCTTGATAACGCTCCTGCTGCACATCGAGATCATTAGAGATCTCTCGGGGCTCTGAGACAGCCCCCTCCTCTTCCTCCTCGTCTGAGGAGTCGAACAGGGATTTGAATCCCTTGGCGATTGAAGGCTCTGATGTAGGAGAGCCAGGGGCTGCGCGCTTCTTAGCAGCAGCAGCACCCTCAACAGCCCGTTTTGGAGAAGCTGCTTTCGCAGCTTGGGCTCGAGCCTTACCTTCGGTTAAGGTAAGGTTCTTAGCAGGCGAGCTCGTCGAAGCTGCCTTTGCCTCTGATGATTCAGCATCATCAACAGGAGCGTCCTGCGAAGGAGCGTCCTGTGCAGGAGCATCCTGTGAAGGAGCATCCTGAGAAGAAGGTGGATCCTTAGCGGATCCAGGAGAGTCCCCGTCGGACTCTGATCCCGTAATAATAGGGATGTGAAATTCCGGGACTCAGACCCAGGACTGTGGTCCCGATAGGCGAACCGAGGGTTCGGCCTATCGTCGGGTGACAGGGAGCGCGAGCGACTGCGTCGCGAACTCCCTTCTGGGCTGGCAGCAGCAGCAGTGCGCTTGCTGCCTGCCTCGGAAGCCGCCTTGCGGACTTCCTTGCGCGAAGCGGCCTTGTCTTTCGACTTGGCCTTAGCAGTCTTCGACCTCGCGGTCTTAGACTTAGAAGGCGCCGAAGCGCCGCGGGTGCTTGCCTTCTTAGGCATCTTGGGAGGTTGACGTGGAAACCTCCAGGTGTCTTGCGCGCGCGAAAAGGCTGAATGAAAGCCTTAAGCCACAACCGTGGCTCGTCGATGGGTATCGACAAAGGACAGGAAAGAGAGCGGAGCTCTCTTTCTAGCTCCTCATTGGTTGGGGGTGTTTCCAACCTAAGTGGCGGAGGATGTAACGGGATTACATGAAAGGGAGTACCCTAGAAAGGGTACCGCCTTTAGAAGTAGATATACTTCTGTAAGTATTTGTTTTAATACTCTGATGGAGTGGTGTGGACCACACTGTGGTGTGAGCCACACTACTGCCACGTAGGTTCGGTGGCTGAGGGCCAACCAATAGTTTTAAACCTACCTTTTATATGCATAATTAGCTTAAAGTATAGTTAATTAGGAGTTTGTATTACAGGCCAAATGAACCTAATTAACTATACATAAATCAGTCTAAAATCTACTCTAAACTGGCTATTAAGTCCCCTAAGACCAGGGACTAGTGAACTGCCGTTCACTTAGAGTTTGTATACTCTTAATAGCACGCTTCCTCTAAGCAAGGTGCTCGTGTGACCCCGTCACATGTGAACCGCTGGTCCCTAGAAGTTTGTATACTCCGTTAGCACATTTCCTCTGTGCGCGATTCTCGTGTGATCCGTCGCACGGGAGATGCATCGTTTGCAATTTTTTGCTGGGATTAAGAATGCTTTTAGTTCTTAGTAAGAACTTCTTACGGAGAGTTCGTACGGATACATTTTATTATGAGAATGGTATTTAGTACGGTCACTACAGTAATATGTCTGACTCAGACTTCAAATAGCTAACAAAAAATAGTCTGAGCCCAGAATGCACTGACTAAATTTGAACATTGACTAATTTTGAACTTCTAAATTTGTCTGAGATTCTCGTCACTCGTACTATTCATCATAACTGCTTGCCTTCGTCACTACCGCTCATGTCATTTTGATGTTCGATATATCCTTCCTGACTCTCTAAGACTTGTCGCTCGGTTCTTCGGTTTGTTTTTGCCTGCAAATTCCTCAGGGTACGATGCTTTCCTATAGATGAGGGAAGACTACTGAAGAAAGAAAAGTCCATAATCAGACGCTTTGCGCCTCACATAAGCCGAATCGCTCCCCGCATGCCCGGACTCGAACCCAGGTCGTGGGAATGGACGGGCAGAAACAAAACATCACTTTGCCAACTTGAGCCCATTTCCATAAGACTAAAATTACTAGTTAAACTTTGTCCAACAGAAATCCCACTGTGTTATTACGTATGATTTAGACTTGGTTGCATTTTGATTGGTTGAAATACGTTCCGAACTGTACCCAGTACTTTACGGCGTGATAGGCCAGGTAACGCTACTTTCGCTACTTCACCCGCTGCGATTGGCTATTCTAGAACTAGAGGAAGTAGGATTAAGGAAGGGCGACATCCTTTTTACACACTTTATTCAAGTAAAGTGATGCTGCACTTTTAAACAGAGAACCGCACCTCTTCCCGTTACTTCATTGCTCCCGAGCCCTCTCGCGTGAATTGCTAGTTTTCATCTCGCGAACTTCTTTCTGACTGGTGTTGGGGCCGTCGCCATAGTGAGAGTGAGTGAGAAGCCCGTGTCCCCTCAGTGGTCCATACTATAGCGATAGTATTATCACCCGCGACTCCTCCAAGCCTTCCGACTGCCATGCTTCTCTCGTCCATGGACCACCTCGGCTACTACTCGATGCCTAAGGAGAACAACTTCCTGGAACTCGACGCCTCTGCGGGCGTCGCTGTCCCCGACGTCTACGCGTTACCACCAGAGGAACTGGGCGTCGTGTCGTACATGAACGAGGAGAATAGTCCCAAGAATGGAACCAAGTCGTCGCTCTACAAGACGGAGCTATGCAAGCGCTTCTCGGAGTTCGGCAACTGCCGCTACGGAGGTGCGTTGAGTCTCTCTGTATCGTACTACAATTAACGAGTAGGATCATGACATTTTCTATCTGCCCTCCATAGCCAAGTGCCAGTTTGCCCACGGCATCGCTGAATTGCGTCACGTTGTGCGCCATCCCAAGTACAAAACTACCAAGTGCAAGTCGTATTGGGGCTCGGGTCATTGTCCGTACGGCAGTCGCTGCCGGTTCATCCACGAAGAGACTGAGGGCTATGCGCAGCCGCAGTATAGCCCCCCGAACCACCTGGGAGGTGGCATGTTCCTGCATGAAAAAGATCGCCTCAGTGCTGGAGTTATGGCCCCTCCCTCGCCATCCGTGGATCTCAGCTACGGTGGTGGTCTCTACAATGAGCAGCCCAACCCGCACCATCTCCAGCAACTCCGTCCTCATCACCATCAGATGATTCCTTCTTACCCCAAGGACAACTACTCGCTCCTGTCTTCACTGGACAAGAGTTCCTCCTGGGGCGCACCCTCTACCCTTCACTCTAATTATGCTGGGGAACATTATGGCAGTGCCTCATTGAAACAGCAGAGCTCGCTCGGTAGCATTGGCCTGCAACAGCGAGCCGTCCCGGTGAATAACGCTGCTATCAGCGCGTCATCGCCGAGCTACCCGGACCTCCAGGATGCCATCGACGCATTGATGAAGTTCTCGCTCACGGCAGACGATGAGCCGACCCCGGATACAGCCACCCCTCCGGAGACCACCCCAACCCAGGTCATCCATGGCCGTCGACTTTCTGGTGTCTCCTCACCTGCTCTTGCCTCTTCTTCGACCAGTACTGCTACAAAGAAGACGGAGTTCTCGCTGCAGTCTGACGAACTGTGGAAGGACTTTCCGACCGCCTCGTCGGCTCCGTTTCCCGGTGACGATCTGCAAGCCCAGCCTTGGTCCACTGGGCTGTCACTGAGTCTTGACAGCAAGCCGTTCGATGGCGTCGTGGCCACCGCTGCTGTAGACCCCAAGGACGCCTCTGGTAGCAGCAGCAACGACGAGGAGAGCCCCCGCCTGAGCGTGTTCGAGCGCTTCCATTAAGGCATCGGAAGCGAAAAGGAGAGGTGGCGCTCTGTATCTATCTATGAGCCCGTGTGTGCGCGGCCTGCTCCCGTCCATTCTTGTTCGGTTTGGCATTCGTGCTGCTGCTCGCTGCCCGCTCGTGTGTTTTACCAGCCCCTATTTACTTTTCATATAAATATATTAAGTGGAACAATCGTGCCTGTCTTCTTGGTAATCTAATACCTCAATACTAGTAGTTAAACGAATCGATGACATCTAGGCAGCAGTTGAACCGAGGAGCTCGTCTACAGGGGGGAAGTTACCTCCCCTTCCCGGACTCAGTCTTCTTGGAGGGAGGTCCCTTGCGCTTGGGTGCCTTGGCTTTGAGTTTTTTCTCGCCTACACCATGGAGATTCTTAACCCGCTCGCGTTGCTCCGCGAGGATTTCCGCCTGCGTGCGCTGCACTGCTTTACCAGAGACCACGGCGATATCTGGTTTCTTCTTGACCTTCTTCTCCGGCAGCACCACCATCTTGCGTCGAGCTGCGTAGTCGCGACAGAATCTGACGAAGAGGAACAGGTGAGGCGATGCCACGGGTGACTCTACCGTAGTTACCTAATGATGGCCCACAAGCTGCACGACATTAATGGGACTTTCGAGGCTGTAATTGATGCGGAGGAACCTGCCAGGGGCACGTGAAGACCATGGTGAATACGACCTGCAGCATGATGTAGCCTCACAAATAATTTAGATTCCGCAAAACCTGAAGTAGCAATGTCAACTCCTCACTGGTGTCTTCACCCTGCAAGCGCAGGATCATGATACCGATACCCACCGCATAGCACACGCTCAGCACTCGGATGGCGATCTCCACCTTCTCCATGGGGAAGATATCTCAAGAGATAGAGCGACGCTTCAAACTAATGCGTAGGAATGGGGAAAACCGTAGCGGGTTGACAAACACCATATCTACGAGATAAATCAACAGCTCATTCGGTACTGCATTCTCGTTTTACTTCGTGTCTTCCTCTGTACGCAGCAGCAAAGCAATACCCAAAAAACTCTTCTACAGCTCCTCGTGCTCGGCGCCCTTCTTCTCCTTGGTATCCTCTTCCTCGTCTTCGTCCGCAGCCTCCTCCTGTTCCGCGCCGTGCTCCGAACCGTCCAGCTCGAACTTCTGAGCGTTGGTCTTCAGGAACTCCGTGAAGCCCTCTACGTCGCGCGAGCCCTCGTAAACAATCGGGTTCTGCTTGTCCTTGGCAGGGAAGAAGATCAGCGTTGGGAAACCGCGCACGTCCACACCAGGGTGGTCGATCTCGTTTGCCGTAGCATCCATCTTGCCAATCATGATGCTGTCCACATCCGCGAACTTCTCGGCCAGCTCCTCGTACTTGGGGGCCAGGGCCTTGCAGTGGCCGCACCACGGCGCGTAGAACTCCAGCAACACGTCCTTCTCGTTATCAATCACACGCTTTTGGAACTCCGTTCCTACAATGACCTTCACAGCTTCGTCGCTGTCATCCTCAGGGTCAGCAGACTTGAGCAAAGGCGTCAGCTTGCCCTCGAAGTAGCTCTTCTCGAAAGCAACCAAGTCCTCAGCGAGGCTGTCCTCGATCTTGGCGACAAAATCGTCCGCCTTGTAGTCGAAGCCATACTTCTTCATGGAACCACCCATGTTCACAAGCATGACAGCAGGCATTTCCTCTTCCTTAAGGCCGAAGTAGTCCACGATACGCTGCTCGGTGCTTGGCATAATGACATGCAGCAGTTTGCCCTTGTTGGCCTGAGCAGGCGTTTTCAAAGCAGCTTCGATGCCAGACACGTAGTCCTTGGTAGTGTCGACGAAGGCCAGCACGTGCTCAGTCATGTCACCGCCGAAGATCATGGGGGCCTTGTCCTGTGTGAACGTGATGACGAGCGGCAGGCTGTTGCCCTTGACAAATTCGCCCAATGCCTCTTTCTCGAAATCGCCGTCGTACACGACCTTGCCCTCGTCGAATTTCTTGTATAGCACCACCTTGTTCACTGCAGCAGCATCCTTCGTCACATCCGTGCTTGTGGAGGCCACGTACACAGCCAGATCGTCGGCATCCGCGAGTTTCTCTAGCATAGTGCGAGCCTCGCCTTCCTCGGCGTCGACCACAGCAAACACGACCACGTCATTGGCCTCCTTGATCTCCTCAAGCTCCTCAGCAGTCTCAACGATCTTGACAGCGGGGCCCGACTTCTTAACCACCCACTTCTCGATCTCAGCTGACGTGCGTCCACCATCGTAGTCCTTGACAGCCTCCACGTCGCCCTTGAAGAACTTGAGCGTAGGGAAGCCACGGATGGCGAACTGCTCGGCCAGCTTGCTCTCGGCCGTGGCGTCCACCTTGGCGAGACGGATTGGCGGATCCAGTTCCTTCAGGTTCTTGGCAGCCACCGAGTACTCGGGCGCCAGCTTCTTGCAGTGGCCGCACCACGGCGCGTAGAACTCCACCAGCAGCGTGTCGTGGCCCGACACAGCTTCAGCAAAGTTGCTTTCCGTCAGGACCAGCACGTCGTCCTCTTCTTCGAACTCGGCCGCGCGTACCACCATCGCCACGGCGAACAGCAGCATCACCGCACGTGCTGCCTGCTTCATGAACGTCATTCTGCTAAGGCCGTCAAGTAGGAATTCTCTTGGGGTCGGCTGCGAAGGATTCAAAATCCAAAGTGATCAAGCGACACGAAGATACTTTTGCGTCCGAGAATTAATGTTTTCGTTGACGAATTGGGTTCAATTCAAAGAAGCGCTAGAATTCCGCACATTCTGACACGTGAAGATTAAAGCTGCTGTTTGTATGACTAAGACTTGATCATTATGTTTTAGTATGTAGCGGAGCTCGCCGAGTATAATCAGTTTGCTAGACTCGGGCCACGTGTCACGAGCAGGAGTTAGGCGACAGCAAATTCCAGGGGGTTCGCCACTGCAGTCCCATTGATTGAATGATGATACCTGTAGGGTCAAGCATAGATTTTTTGAAATGCACTAGAATTTCATGTACTGCAGCACCTTCCAAATACAACAGAGCAAAGTTTGCCTGACGATGCTACTGCTAACCGAATTTAGATGGTCATTAATTGGCTTTTCATGGTACTACAGGGATGCCATCCCGGATGGATGGCATGCCACTTTAAATCTTCAAACGAGAACCGGCTAAAGGGTTCTCTCGACCTCTCTTTAAGCCAAAAAGAAGGCGAGTATGACCTCATTGGAATGCTCTGAGCGCCTACAACATGCCCAGAGATTTAAAAGAATGGGCGATTGGCGTGGCCATAAGTATCCAAGCAATAATTTGTCTGGATTTGTGCGTTTGAGTTCACATTACTACCCTAAACCTCTCCAAATCTATTCCCAAAAGCCAAATATTGGCCCTAAATTCGGGAGTAGAAGCGGTTTCCAAGTTTTCAGTGCGCAACTAGAGGCAATGCTTTTGGCTGGGAGGACAGAGAATGCAACTAATCGAAGCTTTAAAAATGGTGAGGAAATTTGTGTTCTCAGTTGCAACCCAAAAGACATTGGAACACATAGTCTGTGTGACGGGGTCACACGAGCACCTTGCTTGAGGAAGCGTGCTATTAAGAGTATACAAACTCTAAGTGAACGGCAGTTCACTAGTCCCTGGTCTGAGGGGACTTAATAGCCAGTTTAGAGTAGATTTTAGACTGATTTATTTATAGTTAATTAGGTCCATTTGGCCTGTAATACAAACTCCTAATTAACTATACTTTAAGCTAATTATGCATATAAAAGTAGGTCAAATATTATTGGTTGGCCCTCAGCCACCAGACCTACGTGGCAGTAGTGTGGTCCACACCACCCACGAGTGAGTATCTAAAACGAATACTCACAGAAGTATATCAACTTCTAAAGGCGGTACCCTTTTGTGACGGGGTCACACGAGCACCTTGCTTAGAGGAAGCGTGCTATTAAGAGTATACAAACTCTAAGTGAACGGCAGTTCACTAGTCCCTGGTCTTAGGGGACTTAATAGCCAGTTTAGAGTAGATTTTAGACTGATTTATTTATAGTTAATTAGGTCCATTTGGCCTGTAATACAAACTCCTAATTAACTATACTTTATCGTAATTATGCATATAAAAGGTAGGTTTAATGTTATTGGTTGGCCCTCAGCCACCGAACCTACGTGGCAGTGGTGTGGCTCACACCACAGTGTGGCCCACACCACTCCATCAGAGTATTAAAACAAATACTCACAGAAGTATATCTACTTCTAAAGGCGGTACCCTTTCTGGGGTACCCCTTTCATGTAACCCCGTTACATCCTCCCCCACTTAGGTTGGAAACACCCCCAACCAATGAGGAGCTAGAAAGAGAGCTCCGCTCTCTTTCCTGTCCTTTGTCGATACCCATCGACGAGCCACGGTTGTGGCTTAAGGCTTTCATTCAGCCTTTTCGCGCGCGCAAGACACCTGGAGGTTTCCACGTCAACCTCCCAAGATGCCTAAGAAGGCAAGCACCCGCGGCGCTTCGGCGCCTTCTAAGTCTAAGACCGCGAGGTCGAAGACTGCTAAGGCCAAGTCGAAAGACAAGGCCGCTTCGCGCAAGGAAGTCCGCAAGGCGGCTTCCGAGGCAGGCAGCAAGCGCACTGCTGCTGCTGCCAGCCCAGAAGGGAGTTCGCGACGCAGTCGCTCGCGCTCCCTGTCACCCGACGATAGGCCGAACCCTCGGTTCGCCTATCGGGACCACAGTCCTGGGTCTGAGTCCCCGGAATTTCACATCCCTATTATTACGGGATCAGAGTCCGACGGGGACTCTCCTGGATCCGCTAAGGATCCACCTTCTTCTCAGGATGCTCCTTCACAGGATGCTCCTGCACAGGACGCTCCTTCGCAGGACGCTCCTGTTGATGATGCTGAATCATCAGAGGCAAAGGCAGCTTCGACGAGCTGCCTGCTAAGAACCTTACCTTAACCGAAGGTAAGGCTCGAGCCCAAGCTGCGAAAGCAGCTTCTCCAAAACGGGCTGTTGAGGGTGCTGCTGCTGCTAAGAAGCGCGCAGCCCCTGGCTCTCCTACATCAGAGCCTTCAATCGCCAAGGGATTCAAATCCCTGTTCGACTCCTCAGACGAGGAGGAAGAGGAGGGGGCTGTCTCAGAGCCCCGAGAGATCTCTAATGATCTCGATGAGCAGCAGGAGCGCTATCAAGCTGCTCAACTGCAAGGCACTCCTGTGCCTCCCACGCCGGTGTATCCTCGCGGATACTACCCACCGGATGCGGGGTCTGGGTCTCCAATGTTCTTGGAGCACCTCAAGGCCCCTCGTGGTCTAAACCATGGGCGCACTTCGCGTGGCGCCTATGAGCGTGCCTTGGTTCAAGTCGAACCACTCTTTGTCAACGACATTGAGGCCGCTAGGTGTGTGCTACTTGCACCACACCGAATTCCTCTCACGGAATTCACTAGTCTTCGGAAGAAACCCGAAGACCGTGGTGGGCTCTTCCCCGTGTGGGGCTACCCTTGGGTACAGCCCGAGAACACCACTACCCAGACCCAGGCGGAAGACCTGTTCTGGAGATGGGTTTCTCTGAAGAACTTCACAGTTCAGGAGTTGAAAGAACTCCGGGAAGATCGCCTGCTGTCCTATGTCTTGGACCAGCGAGATCTTCGGATTGAGTTTGCCCACTTAGTCGCTAAGCGGCAACTCCACTCCGTCATGGAGGGACTTAGACAGCAGTCTAAGTCCAGCGCTCAAGATGAGCGCGGGTACGGTTCCGTCAACCCAGGGACCGTACACCGTAAGGCGGCTAAGAAGCCGCGGACTACTTACGCCCCGGCTGTTGATCCCAAATCTCAACAGCCTTCGGGCAGTCAACCCGGAGCCGGTCTTCCGGCTCCCACGAGTTCTGTGACGAGGGGTAACCCCGCCACTTCACAAGCAGCTGGTGCTTCCCAGAGCGCCGCCGCTCCTGGACGACCCGCTCCACATGATAGTGGAGCTCGCCGTTCCGGTCAAGGAGGGCAGGAGGAGCTCTCGCACGCGTTTGAGTACGCGGCTCCCTCTCAGCCGTATCCTTCTGGACCCTAACTTCGGGTCGGGACTCTGTGGGGTCCCTATTAAGCGACGAGGTCCGTCAGCTTCGAGATCGCGTCTATGCGATCGAGATAGCCCTTGGGCTTGGACCTGGTGGTCAGGCTGCCTCTCAGGCTGGCAAGCTGGGGACCCTTGAGGTCCTTCGCCAAGACTTGGACGCTCTTGGTCGTGAGACTCATGAGCTCCATGGGCGTGTTGACCGCCGAGCTCCGGCTGCTGCCGTGAAGGAGCTCCGTCGAGGCTTAGACGTTCTAAGCCATGAGGTGCATGGTCGGATGCCCTCTTATGAGCCGCAGGGGTACTCGTACCACTCGGCTTATGGGTATAGCTCTTACCCGAGCTCTTCCCATTCGGTACCGTCATACCCTTCGTATGACTCACGTGGGTACCAGCCTGTATATCATTCGCAGGCTTCGACACCGGCAACTCCGGTTGTCCAGAGAGCTCAGCCTCGTTTCGAGGAGGTGAGTTCTCACCTTGGTCTTCCTCCGTCCGAGAAGGAAGACCCAGCGGATCGTGATACCGCTTAAGACGCCCCACGTAGAACGTCGGGTGCGTCGCCATTGACTTTGGGAGGTCAATGGTATATGCCGCGCCATGTCTGGCCAGGACCGCGAAGGGTCCAATGAAGCGGTGCTTCAACTTGTTGCTCCCTACCGAGCTAACCAAGTTTATAGGTAGATTTTAGTGTCTAACAACACCAATTCACCCACCTTAAAAACACTTAAGTTTCCTCTGTTTTTGTCTGAGTACTCCTTTTGTTTATCTTGGGCTGATGCCATTGCATCTCTAACCCGGCTGATTAACGTCAGCCTGTTGTCTATAAATGACGACAACTGTCTTTTTAAAGACTCGGGCTCTATTTCAGAGACCTGGGAGGAAAAGGCTTTCCGAGCCTCTCCCCACTTACGATGGAGGCCACGGTGCCTTCCCGCAAGGTTAGCGGCACCTGGGGGTGTCGTAACCCATTCAAGTAGAACGGGGTAAACCCCGTTGATGCGTGTACCGCATTGTTGAGTGCAAACTCAACCATAGGAAGCTGATCCGACCAGGATCGAGGTGCTTCCGCGCGGATACTACGCAGAGTATCTTCGAGCACGCGGTTGACGCGCTCCGTCTGACCATCCGTCTGCGGATGGTCCGCAGTTGACATCGTCAACTTAGTTCCCAACAATTGGAACAGGGTGTCCCAAAACGCACCCGTGAAACGCGGGTCTCTGTCCGAGACTATGGTCTCTGGTAGACCATGATAGCGAAACACGCTATCTAGGAACAGCTGTGCAGCTTGTTTCCCGGTGACCTTGTCACGTACCGGAGCAAGATGTACCATCTTGCTCAAACGGCAGACAAACACCAATATGCCGGTGTTGCCCTTGTCATCGGCCGGCAGGCCGAAGACGAAGTCGAGACTCATCGACTTCCAGCAATCTGCTGGTACAGGTAGGCTCTGCAGTGGAGCCGAGGCGTGGCCCGAAGGCTTCACCCTCTGACATGTTTCACATGTCTTGACATAGTGTGCCACCCACTTATACATGAGGGGCTACCAAAATGTCTGCGAGACCATTTGGTAGGTCTTCTCCCGGCCAAGATGGCCACTTATCGGCGCATCATGCGCCTCTAGAAGTATGTCATACTTCAGATCCTCGTCGTTTGGAACGACAACCCGAGGAGGATCCCTAGGGTCTACTCTGTAATGGAGTAACCCATCGGCCAGCTCATAACGATGGAGCTGCGCCCGTTGTCGAGGCGAGAGCCTGTAGACTTTGGCGTCCTTGCCATTGGACAAGAACTGCACCAGTGGTGTATAGTTCTCGTCCTCTTGATACGCCAAGCGTATTCGATCATATAGATCTGTCGTGACCCGACTGACATGAGCTAGCTCATAGTCAGGTCGACGCGACAAAGCATCGGCAAGCACGTTGAGCTTGCCCGGCTTGTATTCAACGCGGAAGTTGTATTCCGCGAAGAATGACAGCCACCTCGCCATCCGCTGCGACAGATGCGGCGAGTTGGTGGCAGTCCGCAAGGACGCGTGATCAGTATAGATCACAAAGGGCCTCGTGCCCAAGAGATGAACTCTAAATTTGACAAGAGCGTACTTCATTGCAAGTAGCTCCTTGTCATGAACGGGATAGTTCCGTTCGGCAGCCTTCAGCTGCCTGGACTGGAAGGAGATGACACGTTCGTGTCCTTCATCGTCCTTCTGCAACAGCGCACAGCCTATTGCATAGTCAGAAGCGTCACAGACGACGCTAAATGACTTGTTTTCGTCCGGCAAGGCCAGGACTGGCGCTTGCTGTAAGCTCGCCTTGATGCTGTCAAAAGCATCCTGGTGCTGTTGCTCCCAGACCCAGTCGGCATCTTTCTTTAAGAGATCCGACAAGGGTCGAGCTAGTTCAGCGTACCCTGCGCTGTACTTATGAAGATAGTTGGCTAAGCCCAACCACTTCCGGAGGTCCTTCTGCGACCTCGGGGTCGGCCAAGCCGCTATGGCCTTGACCTTCTCTGGGTCGGCGCGTACGCCGACCCTGCTGACAAAGCAGCCGAGGACTTTTATCTCCTCAGCTGCAAAGACGCACTTGTCGATGTTGGCATAGAGCTTGTTAGCTCTCATGACCTCAAACACTCGACGGAGGTGCTTCAAATGCACCTCCATAGCCGTCTGGCCACCTTCGGCACGGCTATGGACGAATATATCGTCGAAGTACGTCTGAGCGAACGTACGCAATGGTCTAAACAATTGCGTGACCAAGCGATTGAACGTCGCTGGGGCATTCGATAGCCCCTGTGGCATCACTAGCCACTCCCAGAGCATCCCGCTTGGGGTGCTCACTGCGGTGAGAGGAATGTCACTCTCCCGCATCAGGATATGGTAGTATCCGTCTACCAGATCCAGGGCACTGTACAGCGTACAGCCCGACATGTTGTTTAACAACACATCCTTGCGAGGGATCGGCGTCTGTGCCGGTACCGTCGCATTGTTCAGCTTGTTGTAAGCGTGAACCAGACGCCACTTCCCGTTCGGTTTCCGAACGCAGAAGGTCGGCGTCGAGTGCGGGGGCTTCGACTCCCGCACCATGCCCGACTTCGCCTTCTCGGCGAAGAAGGCATCTATGACCTCGCATTGCTCGCGAGGTAGAGGCCACTGCCTCGTGACACAGTACTTTGTGCCTGGCACGAGATCAATCTCGTGCCGAACTCCTCGATCCGGCGGGAGTTGGGATGGTGGGTGCTTCGACACCACATCCGAGTATTCCTTCACTAGAGGATACACTGGATCCTCCGGGTTCTTGAGAATCTCAGAACCCAAGCGCGTTGCGCGCTGCTTCGTGAACCCCTCCAGGACGTCCTCGTCCATTACGGAGGAAGAGTTCAAATCTTCAGGAGAGGTCTCCGGCTTCAGGAGCACCATCTCCGCAATCTCTCCGGCCTTCAACTCGGCCAGGAAGTCCTTCATGGACAATTCCTCGAGGTTCAGCAGTGCTGACACCTCTGGCAGTGCCTCCAGATGGACGGCACCTGCCCTAACTTGACGACCGGACACGCCGTCGAAGACATGGCATTGCTCTTCGACCGGCCGTGCCGGTGGAGTCTCAGACTCCGAGTGTGGTACTTGGTTATCCACACGGGAGGTGTTCAATGACACCTCCACACTCGTACTGGTCTTCTTGGCCCCGCGTGGAACTCTGTTACCCACGCTAGAGACGCCTGCTGCGCTCTCGATCTTCTTCTTGGTCTCTTCGACCATGCGTGGAACTATGTTACCCACACCGGAGGCGCCCTCAGCGTCCTCCCCAGCAGCCTCAGCTGCTTGCGGACCTATGTTACCCGCTTGCGGAACTACGTTACCCGCTTGCGGAACTACGTTACCCACCTGTGGACCTATGTTACCCACACAGGAGACGCCATCAGCGCTCTCCTCAGCAGTCTCTGCTGCTTGCGGACCTATGCTACCCGCCTGGTCAGTGCCGTCCGGCACTGCCACAGTCGAAGCCCATACGGCGCGACGACTCTTAGCGTTGGGACTTGCCGTCGTGACAATCCCACACGCTTGGCAATGAGTCTTGGTCTCACGACCGGTTGCGAGGCTCATCGCAACATCTTCACTGGAGTCGGTGACTCCCAGTACTTCTTCGGGCGCATAAGCGCCTTGGCGACCATCTCTGGCGCCCCAGTCCCGGACAGAGGTGGGAACATTACTCACCAAAGCTCTGTCGGAGACTGCAGGCCGGCTAGCCCCAATGGCTTTGCCGCGCCAATCGATCCAGGGCTCGTGCTTTTCGAGCCACGGCATGCCCAGGATCAAGTCGTACTTGTCCGTGTCTAGGACAAGGAGCGACCCCGTGCTGTCAAAGTCCTCACACTTTACAGCCAGGTCCATACGGACCCCAGGTACGTTAACCACCGTACCATCGGCCAGTCTCACCGAGACCTGGCCCCTGCCTTTGCTTTCTCGCAAAGCATCGGCATACTTGTCGCCATTCCGCGCGACCGTCTGGCGTCGAGCAAAGTTCGTCGACGCCCCAGAGTCAATTAGGACTCTAAAGGGATCTCCATATCCCCGTACACTCGCGTGTACCACGAGCAGTCCGCCGCTGCTCTTTCTCGTCTCGAGAGCACCCAGGCTCTCAGGGGCTAAGCCTCCATGGCTTGCGCCGTCCGCACTCCTACCATGGGGACTTAGATCTTCCCCAGTAGGGCGCCCCGCCCCTACTGGTGACCCCAGTTCCCCTGGCTCTTGGGTCGCGGCTTCTGCCACGGGCCCCTCGAGCCCCTAGGTTTGGAAGGGAACTTCCTTTGCCCTCCCGCAGGGCAGGCACGTTGCATGTGCCCGAGCTTCCCACATCCGTAGCAACGGATGGAGCTCTGTACGGCCGTACCCAGTTCCATGGGTACCGGCCCGGTGCTAGCTCCAGCTGCTGGAGCTCCTTGCACTGCGCCTGACGACGCATTGTGGCCTTGCCACACCGACGTAGGAGTACGAGCCTGTCGGTGGCTGTACTCCTCTTGGAGGGCGATCTGGATCGCTTCCTCCATAGTGTTCGCATGCACGCGGAACAACTGTGCGCGGGATGGACCCACCTTCAGGCCATCCATGAACACGGTCACTTTAATGTGTTCAGGTAGGGGGTTTCCTACCAGAGATGCAGCGAGTACTCGCATCTCTTGGATGTACTCATGCAGCTCACGCTTCCCTTGTTTACAGGCAAGGAAGCGCGAGCGCTGGCGATACTCGTAGTTCGCCGGAAGGAAGGCGACTCTAAGCTGTTGACACAGCTGAGCCCAGGTTGTGAAACAACCCGGCGTTGTCGCTTCGCGCGTGTACGCCCAGGTCTTCGCCCGACCTCCAAGGTTGGGCAGGGCAAAAACGACTCGAAGTCGCTCGGTCGAGATTAGAGCCGCGTCCATCGCGAGCTCGACCTCTCGGACCCAGAAGTGGAGGTTCTCTCCCTCCTTTCCCTCATAAGGATTAACCTTAAGCCTCAACGGTTTAGGTTGGGCTGGCTTCACCTCAGCCACGGGGGTCTGCATCCCCTGTACGTGGGCGATAAGCCCTCTCTCGTACGTGTCGAACGCCTCGATACGTTCGACCTGCTCGGCCGGCGTAGCAGCCGCCAAGCTTCGGAGGGCATCTCCTCCAAAGATGCCCACCATCTTCCGGACCGACTCAAACTGAGAGTCACCAGTAGGGGCGGAGTGCCCTACTGGGGAAGATCTAAGTCCCCATGGTAGGAGTGCGGACGGCGCACGCCATGGAGGCTTAGCCTCTGAGAGCCTGGGTGCTCTCGAGACGAGAAAGAGCAGCGGCGGACTGCTCGTGGTACACGCGAGTGTACGGGGATATGGAGATCCCTTTAGAGTCCTAATTGACTCTGGGGCGTCGACGAACTTTGCTCGACGCCAGACGGTCGCGCGGAATGGCGACAAGTATGCCGATGCTTTGCGAGAAAGCAAAGGCAGGGGCCAGGTCTCGGTGAGACTGGCCGATGGTACGGTGGTTAACGTACCTGGGGTCCGTATGGACCTGGCTGTAAAGTGTGAGGACTTCGACAGCACGGGGTCGCTCCTTGTCCTAGACACGGACAAGTACGACTTGATCCTGGGCATGCCGTGGCTCGAAAAGCACGAGCCCTGGATCGATTGGCGCGGCAAAGCCATTGGGGCTAGCCGGCCTGCAGTCTCCGACAGAGCTTTGGTGAGTAATGTTCCCACCTCTGTCCGGGACTGGGGCGCCAGAGATGGTCGCCAAGGCGCTTATGCGCCCGAAGAAGTACTGGGAGTCACCGACTCCAGTGAAGATGTTGCGATGAGCCTCGCAACCGGTCGTGAGACCAAGACTCATTGCCAAGCGTGTGGGATTGCCACGACGGCAAGTCCCAACGCTGAGAGTCGTCGCGCCGTATGGGCTTCGACTGTGGCAGTGCCGGACGGCACTGACCAGGCGGGTAACATAGGTCCGCAAGCAGCAGAGACTGCTGAGGAGAGCGCTGATGGCGTCTCCTGTGTGGGTAACATAGGTCCACAGGTGGGTAACGTAGTTCCGCAAGCGGGTAACATAGGTCCGCAAGCAGCTGAGGCTGCTGGGGAGGACGCTAAGAGCGCCTCCGGCGTGGGTAACATAGTTCCACGCATGGTCGAAGAGACCAAGAAGAAGATCGAGAGCGCAGCAGGCGTCTCTAGCGTGGGTAACAGAGTTCCACGCGGGGCCAAGAAGACCAGTACGAGTGTGGAGGTGTCATTGAACACCTCCCGTGTGGATAACCAAGTACCACACTCGGAGTCTGAGACTCCACCGGCACGGCCGGTCGAAGAGCAATGCCATGTCTTCGACGGCGTGTCCGGTCGTCAAGTTAGGGCAGGTGCCGTCCATCTGGAGGCACTGCCAGAGGTGTCAGCACTGCTGAACCTCGAGGAATTGTCCATGAAGGACTTCCTGGCCGAGTTGAAGGCCGGAGAGATTGCGGAGATGGTGCTCCTGAAGCCGGAGACCTCTCCTGAAGATTTGAACTCTTCCTCCGTAATGGACGAGGACGTCCTGGAGGGGTTCACGAAGCAGCGCGCAACGCGCTTGGGTTCTGAGATTCTCAAGAACCCGGAGGATCCAGTGTATCCTCTAGTGAAGGAATACTCGGATGTGGTGTCGAAGCACCCACCATCCCAACTCCCGCCGGATCGAGGAGTTCGGCACGAGATTGATCTCGTGCCAGGCACAAAGTACTGTGTCACGAGGCAGTGGCCTCTACCTCGCGAGCAATGCGAGGTCATAGATGCCTTCTTCGCCGAGAAGGCGAAGTCGGGCATGGTGCGGGAGTCGAAGCCCCCGCACTCGACGCCGACCTTCTGCGTTCGGAAACCGAACGGGAAGTGGCGTCTGGTTCACGCTTACAACAAGCTGAACAATGCGACGGTACCGGCACAGACGCCGATCCCTCGCAAGGATGTGTTGTTAAACAACATGTCGGGCTGTACGCTGTACAGTGCCCTGGATCTGGTAGACGGATACTACCATATCCTGATGCGGGAGAGTGACATTCCTCTCACCGCAGTGAGCACCCCAAGCGGGATGCTCTGGGAGTGGCTAGTGATGCCACAGGGGCTATCGAATGCCCCAGCGACGTTCAATCGCTTGGTCACGCAATTGTTTAGACCATTGCGTACGTTCGCTCAGACGTACTTCGACGATATATTCGTCCATAGCCGTGCCGAAGGTGGCCAGACGGCTATGGAGGTGCATTTGAAGCACCTCCGTCGAGTGTTTGAGGTCATGAGAGCTAACAAGCTCTATGCCAACATCGACAAGTGCGTCTTTGCAGCTGAGGAGATAAAAGTCCTCGGCTGCTTTGTCAGCAGGGTCGGCGTACGCGCCGATCCAGAGAAGGTCAAGGCCATAGCGGCTTGGCCGACCCCGAGGTCACAGAAGGACCTCCGGAAGTGGTTGGGCTTAGCCAACTATCTTCATAAGTACGGCGCAGGGTACGCTGAACTAGCTCGACCCCTGTCGGATCCCTTAAAGTAAGATGCCGACTGGGTCTGGGAGCGACAGCACCAAGATGCTTTTGATAGCATCAAGTCGAGCTTACAGCAAGCGCCAGTCCTGGCCTTGCCGGACGAAAACAAGTCATTTAGCGTCGTCTGTGACGCTTCTGACTATGCAATAAACTGGCTATTAAGTCTCCCCAGACCAGGGACTAGTGAACTGCCGTTCACTTAAAGTTCGTATACTCTTAATAGCACGCTTCCTCAAGCAAGGTGCTCGTGTGACCCTGTCACATTTAATGCATGTAGTGTCACTCAAGAAGACCATATAGTAATCCCATTGACAGCGGACTTTTGTTAACATGTCATCACTCAAGTGCTTCGCCACAGTGGAAAGATAATCAGGAACGGAGTCAGGTTGTCGAGAACTAGTCGTGTGTCTCCGCATTGCCGTAAGTAGCTGTCTGATAATCGTAGTTTGATGAGCTAATAGCCCTGCTATTGTTGAGTCGAGTCGTGGTTTCTTCCCGATAAGTAGTTTGAGCTGGTTCCAGTTGGACTCAATCCGATTTGTCGTGGTATTCCCAGCAGTGAAGACTTTACCTCTGACGTAGTTTGCCCACATTGAAACACATGACTGCCAATTTGTCGTGTAATACTTCAGCAACTCGGGGGATTCCTCCTTACAGGCTTTCGAAAAGACAGCCACTTCAGATTCAAACTTTTTTGTGGTACTGTAGATAGAAACACAAGTATGCAACAGAAGTAAGCAACATAACCAGCAACATAACAAACAACACATCAGTAGTCTAAAACGTACCAATAAATGAGCTTGGCGAATGAAGTTTCCATAATTTCACGTTGAGCCATTGTAAGATTGTACTTCGCCCTTCGACAAACCTTGCGCCAATATGTCAGTGCGTGAAACTGACAAATAATGACTTTCGCGTCGGGAAACGCATTCTCTAGCACTCTCCACTCCACAAAATCCTTGTCAATAACGATGGTCTGAACGGGCGTCCAGGACGGATTTTTGCGTTTGTAAAACTCTACTATGTGCTACATGGCGGCTGCTTTTTGATCAACAGACAGGAAATCAACAACTGGTACTCCTCTTCCTGTGGCCGACGTAACCACCAGGCTACCTGCAATTCGAGATACAAATATAATTAGTATCACTGCGGTAATACCAGTTCAAGCCTTGCTTAGTTGTACCTAGATGATAGCCTAGGTTATTCGTCCCTTGCGCCCAATCCATTAACAAAGTATCCCCCCATTGTATAAAGCATTTCTTCTGAATTGACGTTTGAAAAGCGATAACGCAGCTGATGTCCATATGATCTTGAACAAGGAGAACATCGTTACCGGTGTTCGCTTCAGCAAAAGCGTCCAAAATACGTTTTGTTCTTGCTAAGGCGGTGCTGCCCAATACTTGGTGAAGTATGTTCCGCGTTTGCTGAGGTGTAAGCACCATATCTGTTTAGACGAGAGAAGTCGAAATTAGTTTAAAATTCAAGAATTAAGAATTCAGACCCTAGCTTCACCAAAAACACCCACCCAGCTTGTCCGACAAATAGCGATTGATATTGGCCGTTCTCGTATTCATTTCGTTCAGGAGACCGAGTTCTCTGCGGACCTCGGGCGACATTGGCATTGAGTTCGCACTACGATAGGAATCATAAATAGTCTTGGTCGTTCTGTGGTTGTGCAATGAAATCTATACCATACGTAAGTTTATCACATAGTTAACCAACGAATGGATGACATTTTTACCTCAGATCCATCAACAATGCGAACTTCCCATTTTCCCTGTCCATCCACTGCAATTCGCTCCGTCCCCAGCCTCACAACCGGTGAAACGAGAATCATGATTACGTCGACCTTCTCAACGCGATGCCGGTGTTGCTCCATGCGTGTACCCCATCCGTCTGAAGCTATAGGCAATAGTCTGTGGAAGACACACAGCTCCCTTTCGACTAGCGTAGCAACAAAACAGTCACATTCGTAATAACGGAAGCAACACAATAAAGCAACATAGTACAATATACCTGTTGCGCTTTTCAGCTGATTCGGAGCTTCGGACTCGATACTTCAAGAAGTATTTCGACTCGTAGGTTTTCAGAGTGTCATGAAAATCATCACAGTTATTGAACGACTTCTTCGGCAAGCTTGGTACGTCGTTATAGACTGACGTGAAGGCCTTCTTCATTTTTTCACGGTCATTCCAAGTCTTTGTGCGACGAGTAGCACGATGAACATGCTGCATGTATGCGTCATCCATCTTGGATACTGGCACACTAAAACGGGATTCACACTTTTTTTTGCGATCCGGTCATCCACAGTATTACTGGCCCTCTTCTTCGTCACTAAATAATACAATATGCGACAAGCAATACAACCGATACGCAACATAACAAGCAACACAACCGATACGCAACATAACAAGCAACACAACCGGTAAGCAACATAAGAAGCAACAAACTAGCTCAGAGCAGACGTACATGACCCAGAATGCGATTTTGTCTCTTCATCCGTAACACCCAAGCTCTTGCAGACCCCGTCCTCATCGACTTCTCCAGCGTTCAGGTCCTCAACGTCTTCTCCAGCGTTCACGTCCACGTCCTCACCGTCTTCTCCAGCGTTCAACTTCACGCCCTCATCGACTTCTCCAGCGTTCACGTTCACGTCCTTACCGGCTTCCCCAGCGTTCATGTCGTCCGTCTCTCCTTCGGGTATATAGTCATCATCGCTTTTTTGGTCTTTTGTGTATCCACCGGCAGCAAACACATAATGAACGTGTGTATACTTTCGAAGCGAGTTTCGGCGAGCTATATACGCATATAACAGCAACAATAATGCAATTAATAAACGTTATTCCCCTTTGAGTTAAGTCATTGTCAGCTCTACTCACCGGTGCCTTCCACAGACGAGTCCTGCACCCCCTTCTGCACTTGCGCCTTCTTCTTCCCACCCTTCGGTCCTGTCTTGGGCTTCGGAGTTGGGATAATGTGCGGGGATTCCTTCCTCGCCATCGTTCGCTGCGCCATTCACTGTCAAACGAAAAATGAGCGGCGGGGGATCGTACTTAGTGGGAATAAAAAGATCTTGCGAAATTTTAAATTTTTTGCAAAAACTTGCAGTAAGGAAAACAGAAATAAATTACCCAAACAACACAAGCATCCTTAGTGTTGCTCTCAGTCACCTGTCGTCGTGTCGTAATAATGTTGTAGTAACGACTCCGCAACATTTGCGAATTAAAGATTTGGGGGCCCCGCACAATGAAATAAGATTGGTTAGGCTGCTCAGCCAGCTAAAGCTGTCCTCCCAGTATAATGGTTTACTATAAGTTGCAAAGTGCAACAAACTCGACATTAAGCACAAAACACTGTAACAGGGTTACATGAGGCGGTACTCTATCAGGGGTACCACCTCTAGAATTAAATACACTTCAGTGAGTATTCGTTTTGTGAATACGCACTCGTGGGTGGTGTGGACCACGCCACTGCCACGTAGGTCGGGTGGCTGAGGGCCAACCAATAGTATTTGACCTACCTTTTATATGCATTTTAAGGCTAAATTATAGTTAATTAGGAGTTTGTATTACAGGTCAAATGACCTAATTAACTATACATACATCAGTCTAAAACTACTCTAAACTGGATATTAAGTCCCCTAAGGCCAGGGACTAGTGAACTGCCGTTCACTTAGAGTTCGTATACTCCTCATAGCACGCTTCCTCGCACGTGTGACCCCGTCACACTTAGCAGTGCTTGTAGTCAATCCACGCCTACGCGGGTAGATTGGACTACCTGAATCCTCTGTGGCTCCTACAGGTAAGCCAAGATGGGTATAGCGGGATCCCTCATTTGACCGACTCTCAGTTTGAGTCGGTCTGGAAGATGGTGGGCATCTTTGGAGGAGATGCCCTCCGAAGCTTGGCGGCTGCTACGCTGGCCGAGCAGGTCGAACGCATCGAGGCGTTCGACACGTACGAGAGAGGGCTTATTGCCCACGTATAGGGGCTGCAGACCCCCGTGGCTGAGGTGAAGCCAGCCCAACCTAAACCGTTGAGGCTTAAGGTTAATCCTTATGAGGGAAAGGAGGGAGAGAACCTCCACTTCTGGGTCCGAGAGGTCGAGCTCGCGATGGACGCGGCTCTAATCTCGACCGAGCGACTTCGGGTCGTTTTTGCCCTGCCCAACCTTGGAGGTCGGGCGAAGACCTGGGCGTACACGCGCGAAGCGACAACGCCGGGTTGTTTCACAACCTGGGCTCAGCTGTGTCAACAGCTTAGAGTCGCCTTCCTTCCGGCGAACTACGAGTATCGCCAGCGCTCGCGCTTCCTTGCCTGTAAACAAGGGAAGCGTGAGCTGCATGAGTACATCCAAGAGATGCGAGTACTCGCTGCATCTCTGGTAGGAAACCCACTACCTGAACACATCAAGGTGACCGTGTTCATGGATGGCCTGAAGGTGGGCCCATCCCGCACACAGTTGTTCCGCGTGCATGCGAACACTATGGAGGAAGCGATCCAGATCGCCCTCCAAGAGGAGTACAGCCACCGACAGGCTCGTACTCCTACGTCGGTGTGGCAAGGCCACAATGCGTCGTCAGGCGCAGTGCAAGGAGTTCCAGCAGCTGGAGCTAGCACCGGGCCAGTACCCGTGGAACTGGGTACGGCCGTACAGAGCTCCATCCGTTGCTACGGATGTGGGAAGCTCGGGCACATGCAACGTGCCTGCCCTGCGGGAGGGCAAAGGAAGTTCCCTTCCAAACCTAGGGGCTCGAGGGGCCCGTGGCAGAAGCCGCGACCCGAGAGCCAGGGGAACTGGGGTCACCAGTAGGGGCGGGGCGCCCTACTGGGAAGATCTAAGTCCCCATGGTAGGAGTGCGGACGGCGCACGCCATGGAGGCTTAGCCTATGAGAGCCTGGGTGCTCTCGAGACGATAAAGAGCAGCGGCGGACTGCTCGTGGTACACGCGAGTGTACGGGGATATGGAGATCCCTTCAGAGTCCCGATTGATTCTGGGGCGTCGACGAGTTGTGCTCGACGCCAGACGGTCGCACAGAATGGTGTGGCGAGGCCGATGAAACCTTTATCGCCCAGGGGGTTTGTATAGCGCAGCCCAAGATGTTCCTCAGGGTGTAGACCCAGAGAATCGCTTTAAGAGTTAGCAGCATGGAGATAGTGTAATGGGCCCTCCATTTACATAAGTAGCTAGACATCTTTCTGATATTACATAAGTAGCCTGATCGGCACACGACTAGCGTGTGCTGACTCGTCATCCTCTGATTGGATGAAAGTGGGGGAGCCAGACCCCACTTTCAGCCAATCAGCTGTCGACCTTTATTTGAGTGGTTCACATTGGTCCTAAGGGCTCGCACCCCGGGCTAATAATAAATCAGAGTTGAATTTACCTCGGACTTAATACTTAGTTCTCAGTCTTACTGAGGACAAGACGCTTCCTCGACAGCTAGTGTAAGCCAGTGACGGACATACACCAGGCCCGTTACACCTGGTAACACTTTGTAGTCCTTCCCATGACCAAGTTCGAGATGAGTGAGAACCAGCCCGCTGGCACTCCAGCCATGACGCTGGAGCATGCAGCTTTCCCCCATCTCACGTCAATCGAGTGGCAAGCGCTCCACCGCCTTGCGGCGGTGTCAGGAGAAGTGGTCGTCACGTCGCTGCTGAGCTCAGCGACGCCCGATCAGCATCGCCAAGCCATCCAAGAGTTCATGGTCTGCGAGCTCGCCGAAGCAAAGCGGCGAGTACCAACTCCCTCGCAACCATCACGGCACGACGCCGTGAAGATGGAGACCTCTTCATATTCTGGGACGGGCCCAGATCGTCTTCCTCTGAACCGCTGGTTCAGAGAGATTGATATCGCGATCGCATCGAGACTAATCGAGGCGCCGTCAGCCAGAGTGAACTTTCTACTATCTCGCCTCTCCGGCAAGGCCAAGGAATGGGCCCTCGGAAAGCTCGTCGTCGACCAACACGCGTTCCCAACTCTGGAGACACTCCAGAGTGACCTTCGTCTCGCATTTGAACCACCCCAAGACGAGTCACGCGTTCGGACGACGTTCTTCGCCCTCAAGCAAGGCAAGATGTCCATGCGCGACTATGTCCAGAAGACACGCCATCTCGCGTCGTGCATCGTCACGAAGCCGATCGACATGGCGTCCCAAGTCCATGTTTTCGTATCCGGGATGCACGAAGGCATGACACGATACTGCCTTACGCGGGCTGAACCCGCGACCCTGGAAGAAGCTTTCGCCCTCGCGTTACGCGAGGACTATGTAGTGACATCGTCGTACGCAAGGACAACCTCCACAGAGACTCATCAGTCGGGTCCGGAACCCATGGAGGTCGACGCCGTCGAGGCGTCGCAGTGCCAGCAGTGGTCGCCCTCGAGGCGAGGACGAAGTAGCCGAGACAACCGCCCGATGGTTTGCTTCCGGTGCCGGAAGTCTGGACATCGCGCGGCGGTGTGCCGCGCGCCTGCTCCCGTCATTACCTATGTGGAGCATTCCACGTCCGGCGAAGCAACCACGGCCGCGCAACCAAAAAACGGCCGGGACCAGTAGGGGCGGGGTGCCCTACTGGTTGGAACGGAGGTCCGGGTCCACCGGTGGCAGACCGACCTCCTAGCCCCCCTGTGCTTCATGCACACTTCAATGCCACCACTGCCAGCGGTGACTCGAGACTGATCATCGTCAGTCTGCTTGTCGCCGGCGCCCGGCGACCTCTCCGCGCGCTCCTGGATTCAGGTGCGACGAACAACTTCTTCCGCGCGTCGTGCCTGTCGGTGCTTCCCGATAGTGTTCGCGTCCGGAACGGTCCGGGTGAGGTGGAAATCAAGCTTGCTGATGGCAAGACTCGCCGCGTTGCGCGACGCGAGGTCTCGTTGCCGTATACATTCGACGGTTTTCACAGTAATGATGACTTTCTCGTGATCGAGATGAATTACGCGTTTGATTGCATCCTGGGTATCCCATGGTTGGCCAGGTATCAGCCCCAGATCGACTGGTTGGCTCGTTCAGTCAAGCGTCCTCACGACTTCGACGTGAGCGAGGTATTCACACATCTCGTGGTTGCACCAAGAGACTGGCCTCACGTCACAGTCGTGGACGGTGCGTCCACGACGCATATTGTGCACAGAGCGAGCGATGGCCCTCTTTGCACGACCTGCGCAGCGCTGCTGACTGGCGATGATGACGAAGGACGCGCGCGGGAGGACGCGCGTCAGAGACAAGCGAGCGCGCATCCGCGAGGAGCGCGGATGAAGAACGTGGCGGTTGAGCAGCGGCTCCCGCACGATATTGATGCGGTTGGGCAGTGGCTCCCGCGTACTACCGAGGCGGTCGAACAGCGGTTCCCGCATGATAATGAGGCGGTCGAGCAGCGGCTCCCGCATGCTATTGAGGCGGTCGAACAGCGGTTCCCGCATGATTATGAGGCGGTCGAGCAGAGGCTCCCGCACGACGATGCCGCGGGTGGTCCGCAGTTACCACCGCGTGCGACCGGCGCGGTCGAGGACGAGCTCTCGCGCCTAGAGGAGGGTGTATCATCGTCTAGCGAGAGCGACACCTCAGTCTCGAGCAGTGGCTCGAGACGCACAAAGACCTTCCGCAGGTCGCGGCGACGATTGAAGCCTCGCCGGAATTTCGATGATTCACCGCCAGGACGGACTGAATCGGTCAGCATAATCGAGTATGCGGACGGTGCTCCCAGCAAGACGCGCGTCATCGAAGTCTCGAGCCCACCTCGCGACGCCAAGTCCATCACCCGCCTCCCAGGCCTCTCCTGGAAGAAATTCCTCCGAGACCTTAAGGCCGGGGACATCGAGCAAGTCTGTCTGATCACCGACGCTGACTCGGTGCCTCCCGAGATTAACTCTGTTGAACTCGACGACGCGTCGTCAAGACCAGAGAGCGCTGAACCAAAGTCAGCGCGCGAGGAGCGCTTCGCCACGCAGTCTTGGGAAACTCTGAACGCCTCTGGTAACCCGGTCTACGAGACAGTCCGCGAGTTTGCCGACGTCTTCCCAGATAAGATCCCTGCGGTTCTGCCAGCGGATCGTGGCGTACGCCATGAGATAGACCTCGCGCCAGGCGCGAAGTATTGCGTGACACGGCAGTGGCCACTGCCGCGCGATCAAGTCAAGGCCATCGACGAATTTTTCGAAGGTCGCCGGCAAGCTGGCCACGTCCGCGAGAGTACCTCCCCACATTCGAGCCCAACCTTCTGTGTGAAGAAGGCTACGGGTGGTTGGCGCATCGTCCACGCTTTCAACAAGCTCAACGACGCCACCATACCGGCGCAGACCCCGATCCCCCGCAAGGACATGGTACTGGATTCCATGTCGGGCAGCGTCGTCTTCAGTGCCATCGATTTGACCGATGGGTTTTATCAGATACTGATGCGCGAGAGTGACATCCCTCTCACGGCCGTCAGTACTCCCAGTGGAATGCTCTGGGAGTGGCTCGTCATGCCCCAAGGCCTGAAGAACGCACCCGCCACGTTCAATCGCATGGTTTCCCATGTGCTTCGCCCACTCCGCGACTTCGCGCCGAGTTACTTCGACGATATCTTTGTCCACAGTCGCGCTGAGGATGGTTTCAGCGCGGTCGAAGTCCATATCCGGCACTTGAGGCAAGTCTTTCAGGTGATGAGAGCGAACAAACTGTACGCCAACCTCAAGAAGTGTGTATTTTGTGCACCGGAGATTCCGGTGCTCGGCTGTTATGTGAGCAAGAAGGGAGTACGAGCCGAACCAGAGAAGGTTTCGTCCATTTGCTCATGGCCCACGCCCACAAGTCCCACTGAGCTTCGTCAGTGGCTGGGTCTCGCGAACTATCTGCACAAATACACGAAAGACTACGCCGGACTGATCCAGCCGCTATCGTCCCTGTTGAAGAAAGACGCCACGTGGGCTTGGTGTCCCGAGCACCAAGCCGCATTCGACTCGGTGAAGAAGAGCTTGGCGTCTGCGCCAATACTGATGCTCCCGGACGATTCGAAGCCTTTCCACGTGGTGTGCGACGCTAGCGATTTCGCTATCGGGTGCGCGCTCATGCAGTTTGACAATGAAGGTCATGAACGAGTCGTGAGCTACCAGTCACGACAGATGAAGCCAGCTGAGCGCAGCTACCCTGTGCATGACAAGGAACTCCTAGCGATGCGGTATGCTCTGATAAAATTCAGAGTGTATCTGCTGGGCGAGCAGGCATTTGCCGTGTACACAGATCACGCATCGCTGCGGACAGCGATGAAATCGCCACATCTGTCCCAGCGCATGGCGCGCTGGCTGTCGTTCTTCGCCGAATACAACTTCGTCGTGCACTACAAGCCGGGCAAGAACAATATCCTCGCCGATGCACTGTCTCGCCGACCTGATTACGATCCTCGTGTCGTGTTGGGTCGTCAAGTAATTGATGACGGGGACGACGGTGATGATCACTGTGCTGTGTGTGCAGCGTCAGGTATCAACCTGACGTCTGTGTCCCCCGAGATGGATTTACGCGATGAAATCGTCGCGGCGTACACAGACGATGCGGTCTACGCCAACATCTTGGCGTACCTCCGCTCTCCCAATGACGAGACACTTGGAGCTCTCTCGCGCAATACGCGCAATCAGATCGATCGCTACCATCTTGACGGTGGACTGCTGTACTACAACATCGATCGTTTCGATGCTCCGCGAGTCGTCGTGCCCAACGACGACGATCTGCGAGCTCGCATCATTCACGAGTTCCATGATAGCCCCACAGGTGCACATTTGGGCCGCGAGAAGACCTTCGCAGCAATATCCCGCGATTTTTACTGGCATCGTATGTACAAATGGGTGCGTAAGTGGGTTCGCACTTGCGAGACCTGCCAACGGGTAAAGCCATCCAAGTCGTCACAAGCGCCACTACACCCGCTGCCGATCGCAACTGAGGCCTGGCGCTCAGTTTCCATGGACTTTGTCTTCGGGCTCCCTCCCGATGCCGACGGTCGGAATGGCGTCTTGGTTTTCGTGGATCGTTTCACGAAGATGGTTCATTTCACACCCGTGAAGGATACGGTCACCGCGGCTGAGACCGCGGCGCATTTCGTCGATTGCGTGTTTCGCCACCACGGCTTACCGGAGTCGATCGTCTCCGATCGTGACCCGCGGTTCACGTCCGCGTTCTGGACCGCCCTCTTCCAGCTTCTGGGGACGAAGCTGTCGATGTCGACGGCGGCCCATCCGGAGACGGATGGCCAGACAGAGCGGGTCAACAGGGTCCTCGAAGATGTTCTTCGGAGTTACGCAACTTCTTTCGTGAGTTGGAGCAAGTTCTTACCCCTTGCCGAGTTTGCACTCAATAACGCTGAACACGCCTCGACGGGATTGACGCCGTTCTTCGCGAATAACGCGCGGCACCCGCGCGTCCCAGCTCTTCTTGCCGTGGGCCATCCCACGGTGTCTCGTGCCTCCACTCTGGGTGGGGATGATGACGGTGTGAATGATGACTATGTTGAGACGAGTGGGGCTCACGACCCCGAGACACTGTACGCGGTCACCCGGTCCAAAGCCAAACAGGCTCTCGCGACGCCGGGTCCCGCGGCGTCTCCTCTTGCAGCATGGACGACACGAACCCTGATTGACCCCGGTAATACCGGTACTCAAGTTGCGGCCAACTACGCGCCGAAGTCCCCGACGCGCCAAGTCGATAACGCCGCCGTTTCGGCGTTCGTCCAGCGACGCGCGTCAATCGCCCGTTTTGTGCGCGACTTCAAGATGCAGTGGATAAACAAAAAGAGAACGCAGACAAACGTGGACGCAAGAATATGGCTACCTTCCGAATAGGAGAGCAAGTCCTCCTGTCGACCGATGGTATTCGCTCTTCTGCGGTGACCAATCTCGGCGCGAGCAAACTCGCACCTCGTTTTATTGGACCCTTCAGAGTCGTGAAGGTTAACGGTGAAGCCTACACGTTGGACATTCCTACGTCATTACGATTACACCCGACGTTCTACGTCGGGCGGCTCAAGAAATACCACCCCGCTTCTATCCCATCTACGTTGGACCCTACGGCGGCGCCGGAGCATAGAGCGAACGCCCCTCCCGGCGTGCCGTCCGCGCCGCCGACTGCCGAGGCTGCGTCCCCGTCCGCGGTGCTCCAAAGACGCGAATCTCCAGCTCCCGAGTCCGCGCCAGTAACTTCCGATTCGACTGGCGCGCTGCTTCAAGGTCCTTCCGGGTCTCCGCGATCTGCGCAGTCGCCTCCTCAGCTTCCGCCTGAGCGTCCAAAGCACGATTCGCTGCAGTCTCCACATCCCCCTGGAACACCCAGGCGTAAGCCCTATCGGCGCGAACCCCCTCCGCCGATTGTTGACTCGGCTGGCCAAAAGCGCTGGATCGTGGATCACCTCGTGGCTCACGAGGACCCTCCTCATGCGACGCCTCGTACCCGAGCTCGTGCGAGTAGTACGTCCACCCGCGGGATTCCCCCCGCGCGGCGCTATCGAGTTCGTTGGCTTGGTTACCCGCCTGACGAAGATACGTGGGAGCCACGTTCGTCCCTCCTCCGGGACGTCCCGGACGCGGTCCTCGAGTACGAGAACGAGATCGTGAACGAGAACGCCGCTGTTGCCGACCACGTGGCGACCGAGAGCGCAAACGACTACGCGCCGACGAGGATACACCTCGCCGAGAACGAGCGCGGCGGCCTCCGCCGCGAATAGAAGCCACTGAGACCTCATTGAGCGCGCGCCGATACTTAGCGATCCACGACCGCTCCGAATCACCAAGCGGCCGCTCGGCGACCTCGCGCGACCAGTCCGCCTCGGAGTAATGCTCTGAGCTGCCACAGACAACACAACCCTCGCGGACTTGCACGTAACAGATGCGGTCATCATTCCACGCGTTGGTACACACGCGCGTACGAAGATCCCGCAGCGAATGTTCGCCAACCACTTCCTCGCGACTCGCGAGCCACGCCACGAAGTTGTCGCCTTCCCCAAGCATCCGATTCCAACGGACGATCATGGCACACCACGAGCGCTGGAGCGAATCATGCGCGACGCCATCAATACCTTTTCCACGTAGCGCTCGAAATCGACGGAAGTAATCTTGCATCGTCGCCAGCGGCTCTGGCGACTCCGCGCCGGACAAGTCGTACAAGTCCCACGGCTTCAGCTCTCGATCCATCACGCGTAGCGATGATGGAGCCCGCAGCGCCGTCGAAGTCAGTGTTGTCGCAGTTGTCCTCGCGGTGCCCGTCCGCGTGTCAACCGCCGTTCCTGTTGTCGTAGTCGTCTCCGCAGTCATCGTCTCGAGTTTCCGCGTCTGCCCCTCGCCGTGCCAGTCTGGTTGTGCTCCTGCGATGCGCAGGAGTTGTGGTCCCCACGCAGCGTGATCCCCCAGTTAGCGCCGCGCCAACTGACGTCTCAATTTCCAAGAATTTCCCCGCTTGCACTCACGTCCCGTGAGTGCTGCCTTGAGAGGAGGGTGATGTAATGGGCCCTCCATTTACATAAGTAGCTAGACATCTTTCTGATATTACATAAGTAGCCTGATCGGCACACGACTAGCGTGTGCTGACTCGTCATCCTCTGATTGGATGAAAATGGGGGAGCCAGACCCCACTTTCAGCCAATCAGCTGTCGACCTTTATTTGAGTGGTTCACATTGGTCCTAAGGGCTCGCACCCCGGGCTAATAATAAATCAGAGTTGAATTTACCTCGGACTTAATACTTAGTTCTCAGTTTTACTGAGGACAAGACGCTTCCTCGACAGCTAGTGTAAGCCAGTGACGGACATACACCAGGCCCGTTACAGATAGTCCCAGAGGTTCGCAGCCGCGAAGCTTTAAACCCAGAGAATCACTCCCCTTGGTTGGCGTGGGTACCTCGTGTAATCCCTGTCGGCTCGTTTGTCTTCGACGGAACGGCACTCCACCGATTGTAAGTGTAGCCTTGAAGAAGTGCCGGAGTGCACGTCTAATCCCGAACGCACCTCCACACCAAAAGGCAAACCCAGAGAATCAGATCACCCAAGACCCTGAATATCACAGATTCAGGGTTCGGGATTTCGGTCAACTCCGGGACTTGGAACTCAGAAGACACCTTACCCAAATGCCCTCTTAGCTTGATAAATCAACAAATACAGAGTATACAAACACTACAACTAGCCGTCACTTATTCTTTTGGACCCTCGGAAGGTGGGTCACACCTACACTAGGCTCACTCGAGTCTGAAATTCAGGAGCCTAGCTCCCCTGAGACTCACACAAACGCGCACCACCCCCAATACAGGAGGAAAATACAATCACTATCAGTAACTTTCCCTTCACACAAGCAGTCAATACAAAATCCTGGAGGCGACTACCTAGCACCCCAGAATACCCTTCGAGAATATGAAATGGGCTACCGCGAGCACAGCAAGTGACCCAACTAGGATATGGAATAGATGGATCACTCCAGGAAGCTCAAGGCCGTCGCTGGTCCCCACCTAACTGGACTTGAGTTTGATGGAGTCCACACAGACGGTCGTCCTTCACCGTTGATGTGCCCTTAGCGTCCCGCGGTCGTAGTCTCGGGTCCTCCGGAATTGCCGTCGGCAGGCTTGGCCGAAGTCACTTGCACAGTACAGGGAAAATTGAACTCTGTTTGTCTTTTATCAGCTACTTCTCTCTTACTTCTTTTGCATTCTTCTTTGGGCAAATGTCTTCTGTTCACTATGCTTGAGGTCAAATATCTTGTCTTGAGTATACCTTGGGTTCAGCGGTCCAAACTTGCGATCGGCTTGCGATTCCATTGTTGTCAGGCTTCGAAAGTGCCAAATGTGGGTCTTTAGCCTTGGTCTAATATGACACGGGATTCCCTCTCGATTCCTTGAAAGTGTCCACTCTGCACATCCATGATGATCCTTCAAGGTCACACATCACTTGATTGCAAACTGGCTTCGGACTGACTTGAAATCCAGAGAATCACATGACACTCAGGGCCATTCCTGAGATTTCTGTGAAACTCTGGGGGGTCTTTGGGTTGTAGTGATCTTTGGATGTTGGCTTGGGAGACACTTGATTTTTGTATTGAGAGTCTGGATTCGTGATCCAAGCCCAGAGAATCATCTTTGAACTCTGGGTCACCTGTACTCATGGGGTGAACACTGGGTATTAGGTCTGCTGCGTCACAGACTCGCATGTATCTCCATAAGTCCAAGCGCTTAGCGGGTTTAGCGGCCTCCTGCGCATGATCACGATGGTAGTGGGTTGGTCCTCAGGGTAATTTGATCTTTTATAGTACTCTGATCCACAGCAAGATGAGGTGTACTCTGGGATACGTTCGCCACAGACACTTTCCGCCAGACTTTAGACACTCATCGTAAGGGAAAGTCCGCGGCTGGACTGAGTGTATTTTGCACCCCTGGGTGTACACTCCCAGGAATCACACTTCCAACCAGTTGGGCCCATCTGCAGTCAGGTACAGGATTCATCCCATAGCGTCACTTTTCTCCCACAATCACCACACGTGTCATACGGGTATAACCGCGCCGCATCCAAGTAATCCACCAATCATGATCCAATGCAAACTCCGAGTCACAGAGGTAACGACACGTCATCGGCTAATTTCTGGGAACCGCCTCGTGTCAACCGCCCCTCCTAGACCGGGTCCATCAAGAGGAAATCGCTCCGAACTGGTGAACCATGGCCAGGCCACGAAAACACAGAGCGCCAGCCGCCGTTGACATCAGCACGACTGTTGCACACTGTAGACTCCCTGGGTTTCACACACTTCAGCGACGCCCTGTCTCCCCAACGGTTGGTCGGGACCTATCTTCAAGGTTCGCTTCTCAGGCACAAAATCGCCAACGGGTGGCGCGAGGTCATATCTCCATTTCACAGATCGTCAACATGGGTGTTCTTCACCTAAAGATGACAAGCAAGCATCGACGTCGGCTCAGGGTACGGCGGTCGATGACATCAAGCAAGCGGGCGATTACCGAGAGGAAGCATCTGGCAACGCTCCGGTAAGCGAGCTCGAGGCGAAAAATATCAAGCAAGCCTTGCTCTCCGATGTCACGGGCAAGACTTCCGATGCTGACATGCGCGAGGCTGATGGTGGTACCTCAGCTGACGCTGCAACTCAGGGTACTGGTGACGCGAACTCAGAGTTCAAGGCTCCGGAAGTAAACATGGAGGGCGCCCCTGAATTCAAAACGCCGCGACATGCGACATTGGAGGATGTCAGGGGACTTATCTTTGCGGGCATGCTCCGGCAGGAGGAGATCGATCCTCCGGACTTTCTGGTTCCGGAATGTCCTCCGCATTGGAAGCTGCCAGCTCCCCCAGATCTCAAGACCAATGCGTACCTCGTGAATGACATCCGCGCAAGTACGTTTGCTATGGAGGGCTATGGTGGCGCAACTACTCTCATCGGCTTCGAGGAGCTCTAGGACGACGATCGCCAGGAGCTGAAGGAGATTTGTGGCGCGAAAGTTGGGGTCGATGTTCTAAACCCACGCCGTTCACCTCTCTCGTCGTACGATCTGGACAACACCCTGAATTCCATTGGAGTTCGACGTGAGATGGCTTCGCTCCTGCGACACTTCAACAGCACGCGATTCGCAGAACGCGTACTCAAGACAACCGGCTACTTGCGCCAATTTCTTGGGGCATACAAAAGCATGCGTTCTCTAGCCGTCACTCACCAAGGACCTACTGCCATTCAGCAGGCAGTCGACGTTCGTCGCAAAAACAAGGAATTGAAGCGCGCTTGGAATTTCACCGGCGACTACTGGTTTCTGGAAGTTCAGGAAGCTCTGGGTAAACTGGATTCGCTGAGTCTGAACACAAGATCGCACTGCAGGAGCAAAAAACACGGTACCAGGACGAGATTGAATTTCTGGAGGGTGAGAGAGCATAGCTCATGGCGCGTCTTGCTGGCTCTGAGGCGCAGGTTCGCATTCGGAAATCGCGTCTCGAATCCGCCATTGTGGACCCCAGGAAATTCTCTGACTTCTGACAAGAACACACTGACTTCACGGGGAATTGGGAGCGCCTTTACGACCTCTTCAAGCTCTGCGCTAAGGATATGAAACCTCCGGAATCCTGGGACACAGTCGTGAATGTAGCGGCCATGGCCAAACTCAAGGCTGCAGTATCTCCATACCCAGAGAAGAGCCAGCGCATGCCTCCATCCCCAGGGTCTCATCCCACCAATCGCCTCGAAGTGATCTCACGGGTCCAGGCAGCAGTTGTCGGGGTGACTCGGGCACTGGTAACGACGCTCAGGGTTCTAAGGCGTCCCAGAGTTCCAAGAGAAATTCAGGATCCAAAAAATCCCAGGATTCTCAAGCGTCGGACACGCAGCTGCAACCTACATACCCCAAGGTTCACAAGGCCCAGCGCCGCCCCAAGGATCACCAGCCAGGCCACGACTCGGTGCGTCGCGCCGGCGAGAAGACTGTGGTCTCCAAGGAGGCTGCTCACTCGATGCTTCCTGGTGGTGTCGTCTGGAAAGAGGATCGTCCGGACGTGCGTCAAGCTATTGTCGCGGGTCTCAAATACGACACCGCCATGGAGTGGATTGGCAACGATCGAGCAGCTCACGGATACTTCCGGCAGCCACAATTGGTCAAGATGCTCGTCAGCATGAATGTACTGGCGTCGTCTCGACAAGACCCCCTGGAGCAAGTACGTCCCTGAGGCCTACTATGGCAGATGAGCGTTTGGATCGGCGACTTCGACGTGGTGACGTCCCCGCACCCTGGGGGAACCTCGATGACCAGGTGGTGTACCCTAACGAAGACGCGGATTCCACAGTAGATTACGTCGTGGATGACCCAGAATAACAGCCTCCAGCCCAAGAGCCGGAGGAGACCGCCTCCATCAGCAGCTTTGAGGAAGAGGAGGAGGAAATCGCCCCTGAAATTATGGAAGACGACGAAGAGGCTGCGGACGACGACGGTGTCGAGACAAAAAAGCCCCTCGAGTCCGAACCTCCCGTCAAGCGTCCACGTTCTGGTTCCAACGAGAGATCTCAGGGTTCCAACCCAAAACCTAAAAAGCAACGCCGCAAGGCGGTCAAGAAAAACACTTCCGCTCCTCAGGGTTCCAGTGGGTCTCTGGGAACCAAGGTTACTACACGTCCCAAGCATCCATCCGTAGTAGCGCGAAAGTCGTATGCAGCGTTGACTGTGGACGATTTGTTGACAGCTAAGGATCCCGAGAATGGTGAGACTTCCTGGCGTATCTACGGAGTTCTGGTGCAGTATCCAAGCTCGACCAAGAGTGCATCTTGCCAGACTCCTGGATTCCCAGAGTACGAGATTCACAAGTACTCGTACGACGTCGTCCATGACCGCTGGAACCGTGAAGCATATCAGGAAGTTTTGGACTCTGAACCCTGGGTAACTATGCTCCAGGGTCGCATCCGGGTCTTCTACTTCCATGAACGGGACATGCTCTATGCAAAGGCGCTAAAACGTGTGGAGGACATCGTAGATGCCATGCACAAACACGCACAGGCGATTTGGGAGCGTGGACACTGGGTACCCGTTCCGACTGAGGAAAAAGCAGAAATCGCCATGGAGTCTCAGCGCAAGTCGCGTCGAAACGCGCTTCGCAGGGCATTCAAGACGCTCTTGGACCGCTCCCACGACACCCCAGGCTTTCTGTCATCGTTGTGGAACGAACCGGGTCTCTGGCAATCCCCAGACAAATGCTACTACTGGATTTGGGAGGATCCCAGGACCGAGGAGCTCGGGGGGCCCACGTGTAAAAACCTTGATCTTCACCCTGGATATGCGGGAACCTGCTCGAGTCCAATGGAGCACCGCGATCGATGATGAAGAGTGGCTCCAGTACGTGCCAGACAACGTCAAGCGTCACATCAAGCCCGTGGCCATCCGCAAGCTTAATCCTTTATCTCTCACGCGCTCGTGAGGGTCAAGGTACTTCTCTTAACCCTGGGGATAGCTTAGCTTTTACATGCCGTAGCGTAACTTCCAATAATATCCAGGGTTTCACCTCAGTATTTCGCCTTGCCTTCCTCAGAGTGTCAACATCTTCTGACTTGTCCTTTGGGTTGCTTACCTGAAATCTTCACAGTCTCCGTGAAGCTCATCGTCATCACTTTGCTCCTTAATGCTCCGCATGGTGCCTAAGCCTCAATGGTGTCCTTCTCCGTAATCAAATCAAATCAAGTAAAATCACGATCACACTTCTGTCTCCAATCTCCACACATTCCTTCGATCTTCCTCATAGTTTCTTGGTATTACTCAGGGTTTTATCCCCTGAAGTTCACGTGCAACTCTGGATCACAATCATATCAGGATCCTATACTCCTGGGTGATCATCGCCGGCCTGCATGGCCTGGAAACGGGACCGTGCTCTTGCGCCTTGATTGAACTCGTAGAGTTAAGCGCCACAATTTAGCTTCGACACAGGGAGCCACTCGGTCTCTTCATAGCCCTTCCACTTCACGAGGTACTCGCGTACCCGTCTCGATGTCCTAGTTCGTTTGGTCCATCGTAGATCCAGGATTCGTTCCACCTCGTACTCATCATTCACAGCGTCTGGTTTCCAGCTATCTTTGGGCAGCAACGCCGCATCAAAGTCATCGTCCTCGTTCACCTCGACTTCCGCGGTGGGTCGTTTCGGGAACAGTGCCCTGGACTTTAGGCGACTCGCATGTACCCAGGGGTTCACGCGATATCCAGTATTCTCGACTCTGAGTTTCACGCGAAAATTGTCATGGATTTCCTGGATTCTGAAGGGGCCATGCCACATATGAGCCAACTTGCTACTCAACCCGGGCTGCACTTTGGGTATGTACAGCCAGACGGCATCGCCCGCCGCGAATCCTGACCTCAGACGTCCTGACAATTCTTTCCACTTCCTGGTCTGCTCGGCAGAGCGTCTCTGCTTAGCCTTTTTCTGAAGGGCTTCAGCGCAAGCTTGTGCGTAACTGCAATCACGCTGCAACTTCCTGCGCCATTCATACGCGGTGCGTTCCTGGACGCTCGAGGGCCTGGGCCCTAGCATCGCAGACACAGTATCGTGTGCATCCCATCCGTGTACCAGAAAAACGGAGTGTCCAGGTAAGTAGCATCGAACGACGTGTTCAGGGCGAACGAGCCCTGGATCGATTGGCGCGGCAAAGCCATTGGGGCTAGCCGGCCTGCAGTCTCCGACAGAGCTTTGGTGAGTAATGTTCCCACCTCTGTCCGGGACTGGGGCGCCAGAGATGGTCGCCAAGGCGCTTATGCGCCCGAAGAAGTACTGGGAGTCACCGACTCCAGTGAAGATGTTGCGATGAG
This sequence comes from Phytophthora palmivora, assembly GCA_008079305.1. Taxonomy (NCBI): domain Eukaryota; phylum Oomycota; class Peronosporomycetes; order Peronosporales; family Peronosporaceae; genus Phytophthora; species Phytophthora palmivora. Next base: position 28,237 of record VOQZ01000819.1, on the reverse strand, counting down.
CCTCGCAACCGGTCGTGAGACCAAGGCCCATTACCAAGCGTGTGGGATTGCCACGACGGCAAGTCCCAACGCTGAGAGTCGTCGCGCCGTATGGGCTTCGACTGTGGCAGTGCCGGACGGCACTGACCAGGCGGGTAACATAGGTCCGCAAGCAGCAGAGGCTGCTGAGGAGAGCGCTAAGGGCGTCTCCTGTGTGGGTAACATAGGTCCACAAGTGGGTAACATAGGTCCACAGGCGGGTAACGTAGTTCCGCAAGCGGGTAACATAGGTCCGCAAGCAGCTGAGGCTGCTGGGGAGGACGCTGAGAGCGCCTCCGGTGTGGGTAACATAGTTCCACACGAGGTGGAAGAGACCGAGAAGAAGATCGAGAGCGCAGTATGCGTCTCTAGCGTGGGTAACGTAGTTCCACGCGGGGTCAAGAAGACCAGTACGAGTGCGGAGGTGTCGTTGAGCACCTCCCGTGTGGATAACCAAGTACCACATTCGGAGTCTGAGACTCCACCGGCACGGCCGGTCGAAGAGCAATGCCATGTCTTCGACGGCGTGTCCGGTCGTCAAGTGAGGGCAGGTGCCGTCCATCTGGAGGCACTGCCTGAGGTGTCAGCACTGCTGAACCTCGAGGAATTGTCCATGAAGGACTTCCTGGCCGAGTTGAAGGCCGAAGATATTGCGGAGATGATGCTCCTGAAGCCGGAGACCTCTCCTGAAGATTTGAACTCTTCCTCCGTAATGGACGAGGATGTCCTGGAGGGGTTCACGAAGCAGCGCGCAACGCGCTTGGGTTCTGAGATCTTCAAGAACCCGAAGGATCCGGTGTATCCTCTTGTGAAAGAGTAATTGGATGTGATGTCGAAGCACCCACCATCCCAACTCCCGCCGGATCGGGGAGTACGGCACGAGATTGACCTCGTGCCTGGTACAAAGTATTGTGTCACGAGGCAATGGCCTCTACCTCGCGAGCAATGCGAGGTCATAGATGCCTTCGTCGCCGAGAAGGCGAAGTCGGGCATGGTGCGGGAGTCGAAGTCCCCGCACTCGACGCCGACCTTCTGCGTTCGGAAACCGAACGGGAAGTGGCGTCTTGTTCACGCTTACAACAAGCTGAACAGTGCGACGGTACCGGCACAGACGCCGATCCCTCGCAAGGATGTGTTGCTGAACAACATGTCGGGCTGTACGCTGTACAGTGCCCTGGATCTGGTAGACGGATACTACCAGATCCTGATGCGGGAGAGTGACATTCCTCTCACCGCAGTGAGCACCCCAAGCGGGATGCTCTGGGAGTGGCTAGTGATGCCACAAGGGCTATCGAATGCCCCAATGACGTTCAATCGTTTGGTCGCACAACTGTTTAGACCATTGTGTACGTTAGCACAGACGTACTATGACAATATGTTCGTCCTTAGTCGTGCCGAAGGTGGCCAGACGGCTATGGAGGTGCATCTGAGGCACCTCCGTCAAATGTTTGGGGTCATGAGAACTAACAAGCTCTATGCCAATATCGACGAGTGCGTCTTTGCAGCTGAGGAGATAAAGTCCTCGGCTGCTTTGCCAGCAGAGTCGGCGTGCGCGCCGATCCAGGGAAGGTCAATGCCATAGCGGTGTGGTGAAGCGGATAAAAAGTTTTCCGACTTCAATCTTGTCCCGTCCATCAAGGTCGCAAGTAACTCCTCTCTATGGTGACCCTCGATATAGTGACACTCGCTATAGTGACCAAGTGAATGCGTGTGTCTTCATCCCCGCCCAAGACGATTGTACCCACGCGATAGGTAAATATCGATCTTAGCTTTATTATGGGTATTTGGAAGCCAGTGCAGTATGGATAGCCACAGATGGGAAACATAGGGCATTAACCCTTTCGCGGTGAAAGGGCGCAAAAATCGCCCTTTTAGATGGTTTCCAAAAAAGGTACGAAATACCTCTCTAAAAGGGCGATTTTTTCGCCCTTTTACTAAAGTTCAAGTAAATATATACCTTCTTTTGAGACATATGAAATACGGTACGATTACGTTATCATCATGTAATCATACAGCATAATGAAATTAAGTCAAATGTGTACGATCGTATGCACCAGCAAATCCAAACAAATCACAGCAGATCGCATGTCTCATGAGACATGCCAGAACATTACCGTGAATTCATTAAAGGGCGAAAAATGTGCCCTTTGAGAAGCAAATATCTTAGATTTGTATACTATAGTTGACATAAATGGCTCTCGAAAGGGTTAACCATTAATTCAGAGTTGTTTTTACCTTCTACTACACAAGTCTTCCTTCATCTACGCTATTCCGGGTAGGAATATACAAGATTGGCCCTCCCGACGTCACGCGAGATCAAGATCGACACTAAGTAGAACCCCTACGCCCAGATTGCTTGGCTGGACGTTCGTCAACCCTCAAATCTCAAGACCCTGCTATAGGAAGCGGCAAGGACGTATTGAAACGATTGGATAAAGGTCACACACCGACCACAAGACCCCCCCCAAGCCAAGATCGACACTGGTCAGAGCAAGATCGATCGAATACAACCGAGATCGAAGCTCAATAATTACTCGGCGCAGCGAGTAGAAGTATCCCCGCTGTCAGACAGCAAGATCAACAACAAGCGCATCTATCAAGATCACTCGAGGAGCGATCTAGTCCCACCGACGGGTGCACAAGGTGAGATCAAGTAATTTCACGGAAGATCAGAGTACCCCCTCCGCTAGTCGGCAGTTCGGGCGCAGTGTGCAAGAGGACTCCTGCGATCTCGCGATTTCGCAGAACCACTTCGCCACAATGATGCGCGTGCTCGGATCTTTAGGTGACTCGGGATTTCACCGTGAGTCCCATGAAGAAGCGCATGCTGATCTTAGATCAGGGAAACCAGCGTCGTTGGAGATCGGATCACCAACGACACCGCTGAATCAAGATCAATCCGCGGATCGGCAGAACTTTGGGAGGAGCTCTACCGACGGAACAGAGGAGGTCCGACTACGGACCTAGAAGAGAAGCCTCTACCTCCTCCCCAGGTCCCTTTGGGGACCCCAGCAGATTCCGACTTGCGTCGCGATCAGCAGGACGAAAGTCCACCGGCGAAACCCATCCAAACGCTCGTCTCCAAGTCGAGCACAAAAAAGAAGTCAGCAAGACCGAAGCCTCTACGGAAGAAAATAAAAGCACCAGGATCAGACGCTGATGACCAAGACGATCTTAAAACAGTGTGGACTGATAAGCCCCTCGAGATCGCATACCACAAGAAGGAACTTCACACCTTCTTGATCAAGAATCCCGTTATGCAGATTATCAAGCCAAAGATCATCAGCGATCTAAACGGCCCAGTGCAGAAACCAACTGCAAGATCAAGCAAGCTTGAGACGTTATTACATCTGATCAAGGAAAGTGAGATTACCGCAGGATCGTTCGACGCTAACGGTCTATTCGATACGAGGCTCAGCGCGATCAACACAGCCCTGATGTCGATCTTCGACTTACTGAAGCCCTTGGTGGGTGAGAAGAATGTAACCCCCAAGATCACGACTAGATCAACAGACGACATGCTAAGATCGTTACCAGCACTTACACGGGAAGATCAGACAGGAACATCCTCGCATTATGAGTCGGCGACCGAGGAAGTGGATACCGATAGTGCAGATGACCCACCCCGGATGGCGCTAGGACCGTCAGGCGCTGCTATGCTACGGCAGCGTGGAGATCATGAGACCAAGCGAGTGACGGATGTCATCGCGCCAAACATGACACAAGGATCGAATGCGAAGCTGGAATCGTATTTCCAGGCGGCGATGAACAGATTCTTGAAGGAACAACAAGGCGCTATCAATCCCGTGATCTCAGCACCAGCAGAAGATCGAGATGTGGATATGGAGTCTATGGGGTCGCCAGATCAACACCCAAACCTTCATGAATACGACCCAGATGATCTCGACCTTGATCCCCCCAGACGTGCGGCCTTAGCATCAGCATCAGCCACGACCACCGGAAGATCAACGAGTGTCCCACGTATACGAGTTTCCGCCATGTCTGAGCTCAAGGAGTTCGCGGGGAAAGAAAGAGATGATGATCGAGCCAGGGCCTGGCTTAACAAAGCAAAGTCCGCGTTTGTGCGAGATCAAGCCCCAGACGAAAGAAAAGTTTCTGGTGTTCGGCGATCTCCTCACAGGATCAGCGCGAAACTGGTACCGACAGCTTAGTCGCACAACACGCAGTACCTGGAAGGATTTGCTCAGCAGCTTCCAGGTTCAATATTGTGGACGAGGAGTGTCAGTCGCAAGGCAATATTATCACGCACGCAAGAGATCGGACGAATCTCCGCTGGAGTATTTGTATCGGCTCAATGTAGCACGGCTTAGGGTCCGCCTCCAGATCAAGGATGGACCTTCGGGAGTTCGACGTGAACACGTGGAGCACTTCATTGAAACTCTTGATGACCGCGATCTTGCAGATCACCTGACACTACTAAGAATCCCAGACGCTGACACTCTGGAGGAAGCACTTCGATCTCGGCAACGAGCGAAAGCACGACAAAGTAAGGCTGTATATGGATCAATCAAGCCTCGTCAGAAGAACAAAAGTGCAGCAGCCCCGTCTGCCTCAACACGGGCCGTCAGAGCTGTCAAGGCGATCTCAGATAGCAGCGAGTCCGACGAGGACTCTAGTGGATCGGATGGCGAAGCAGGATTACGTCGTGTTTACCTCGCAGCATCTGGAAACAATGAAGGGAAGCAAGATCAAGATCAAAGGAACCAAGATCGCAGTCGCTCGGAGACCGGAAACAATCGTGCACAACATGATCGACATGATATAGGTTCGCCACCTAAGCGATGCTCGCACTGTGGGTCGCGCAAACATAGCGATCTTGGGTGCTGGGGACGTCTAACCTGTGAAGAGTGCGGTCGTAAAGGAGATCCCTCAGACCGCTGCCTATTCACATGCAAGGCATGCGGTGACATCCACGAAGCGGGAAAGTGTACCATGGAGGAATTTTACAACTTGATCCGACAATGGTACAATCCCACCAAGCACGCCGACATGTTGCCAGAGACAGCGGAGATGTTAAACTAGGACGCTCACCGGTTTGGAAACCGGTACGAGACGAGCGTTCTAGCTATTGCATTTATGCATATGTCGAGAAGCAATCGGAGGCAACAGTTAATCAACTGATCGATCCGATCGACAATATATGTGATCTTCTGGAAAAATCTACCGCTACAGTGTCACGTCTACGCCAGATCGACGAATATGCAAGATCGAGTGTGATGATGGCTCTTGAGATCTCCCCTGGGGAATCGCGGGGTTACTAGAAGTATCATGTTCCAGACAAGAAGTTCAAGCAATCTAAGGGTATGGGAAAGATCAACAACAAAAAGGCAACTTTGCTGTTCGACAGTGGCGCCGAGGTATCCATACTGGATGCCACCTTGCTCGTAAGGTCGGGTGCCACATCGATGAGAGTCAAACGTTGGAATGCAAAGGCGTTGGACGATCTCCATATAAGATCGAGGGACGTACTCGTCTCAAGATCACGCTATCAGGATCGCTAGTGTACTTCTTTGATGCATGGGTAGGTCCACCCACTGGAGGTCAAGATCTGATATTAGGAATGGACTTCATGGTGCCAGCGGGAATCCGCCTCGTTCTCGCTGATGGGACGATAAGCCTGCCTGACGAGGTTCGCATTCAGATGGCTGGTAGGCGTCCTCTCTACGGTGACAAGATCGAACATGTGTGCTGGAAGGATCACTACTGGATCGATGTCGGACAGACGGCCGAGATCAGGCTGCGCGGTCAGACGTCAAACCAGTATAAGTTGTGGGTCACCAGGGGAGATCGATGGGTGCCAACGATCACAGTCGGACCAGGAAGAACGCGTTATCTACAGGTGACCAACATAAGTGATCATGCGTTAACTCTCCACGAAGGATCGAGAGTCGCGATGTGGTTGAGTGGAGATCGAGTCCCTCGAACTCCGGGATATGTATCTGTAGGGTCGAGGAGATACGCTGAATGGCAAAATCTTGCGTATCAGGCGACTACGGATGAGATCAGTGAAGGGGATATTAACGAGCAGATCACCTAGCCAACGGTGGAGCGTCCCGAGTACGTAACACCAACTGCGATCTTACCACGGCCGGCAATAGCCGTCCAGAATATCGAGATCGCAGGGGGCGGGGACGTAAGTCTGCCATTAAGCAAGTGTACATCTAACCAAGGCAAGATCGATCCTGTTAAGAGTAATGATCTTCACACCAAGATTGAGGCAAACATTGGCGATCCCACAATGGATGAGGAAGTCTGTATCAAGGAAGGGGGGAGCATATTCGCAGAAGATGTGGAAGATCAAATGGCTGTGCTACTAGGAGTAACCGCGACCACGGAAGAAGTCAAGATCGAAGATCTTCAAATAGGTGATGCCAAGATCAACACCCAGGAGGAGATCGAGCGTCTCGCGCAAATTATCTGGAAAAGGAACACCTCCTTATCGGAAAGGGCAATGCCTTACCACCAGCGGCGAAGGGAGTGGTATGTGACATAGATGTGGGGAATGCAAAGCCAGTCGCTCAACGTTGTCGCAAAGTGGCGATACAGTTCCGCGAAAAGTTGTATCAACTAATCAAGGGACTACTATCGGCTCGGATGATCCGACACTCGACATCTCCTTGGGCGTCACCCATAGTTGTGATCATCGAGAAGAATGGGATCGACATCCGGTTGTGCATCGATTACCGCCTGGTTAATAATCTGACAAGGCTCATGGTATATCCCATCCCTTTGATCAATGATTTGCTGGATGATCTCGACAAGGTTCTCTGGTACTGTTCTTTGGATATGGCCAGCGGTTTCTGGGTAGTGCCCATGACGGACCGAGCCCGATCGATCTCGGCATTTGTTACTCCATTTGGATTGTTTGAGTGGAATCGAATGCCGCTCGGACTTAAAAACGCTCCCCAGATCTACCAGAGGCTCCTAGATAATGCACTATATGGATTCGTAAAAGTGACCCAAGATCAAGATCGATCTGACCGAAAGGACGTATTCGAGACAGGAGAACCTGATCTAGCAAGAAATGAGTCAGTGTTGGGACGTCGATCTTACATCGACGACATACTGGTAACTGGAAGATCGTGGGATGCGTTATGCGAAAAGGTGGAAAAGCTGCTGGATGCCTGCGACGAGTGGAATCTGTCCATCAGTGTCGCCAAAAGCTTCTGGGGTCGGCAAAGGGTGGACTATCTAGGCCATCGTGTATCAGCTGAAGGTTTGGAGACACATCCAAAGGATTTGTCGGCTTTACAAGAATTACCGTTCCCCACCAGCCTAAGATCGATGCAATCATTCTTGGGGAGCCTCAACTACTACAGCCGATTTATTGAAGATTTTGCGATCTACGCATCAGTTCTGTACGAGCTACGTGAAGCGGATTTCTACGAGATCGCTCTTAAGATAAATCGACTGGGGACGATGAGGGTGTCGTGGTAGAAGAGGATGGTAGGTGGACTGAGGCTAGGACAGCGTTCGCCACACTGAAGAACAAGATCGTGAATGCTCCGATCTTACAACACTTCGATGTGGATCGACAACCGGTGGTGGTAGTATACGCCAGCAAGTGGGCGATCTCAGCTGCCCTGATGCAAGAACACGATGGAGTGTATAAGCCAGTGACTTTCACTAGTCGCACACTCAAGCCTAACGAGATCAACTATGGTATGGTCGACAAAGAAGTGTTGGCTCTGCTCAGGATACTAGACATCTGCTACACTCAACTCGTGACAAGATCGATCAAGGTATTGACGCGCCACTCTACATTGGCGTGGTTACTTCATTCATCCGGGTTGCAAGGAAGGCTAGGGCGATGGGCTGCACTTCTATCAAGTTGGACTCTCGAGTTCGTGAAATGTGCCAGAGGGGAAGATGAGATCTTAGGTGTGATCGCAGCAAGTATTACGCCCCGCAGGGAAGTGGACTCGATCTTGATCTCGATCGCTCCCAGGAAGCAACCGCGCCAAGTGATCTCGATGCCACCCCCAACAGTGGAACCAGATGAACGATTGCTAGTTGTTAGCTTTGATGGATCAGCGCGTGTGAAACGAAGTGGAGGGGCATACAGTGGAATTGTGTGGAGCCTACCAGAATGGACAGTGATCGCAGCAGTATCGAAGTACAAGCTCGATCTTACGGTAAATGAGGCCGAGTATCACGGTCTGCTGCTATGCCTCGATCTCCTGTCAGATATTGACAGGGGACGCTTGATCATCTGTGGGGATTCTAATCTCGTAATCAGACAAATAAGAGGCGAGATCGAATGCAAGGCCCCGGGAATAATGTTGTTACGGCAGCAAGCACTAGAACGTCTCCGATCTTGGCCCAACCATGAGTTCCTACACATGAAGCGAGATTGGAATCAAAGCGCAGACAGTCTGGCGAGTGCTGCATTACGTCGCGAAAGTGGAGTTGTGATTGTCAAAGAAGGGGAACGCCAAGATCTTATGATTCTCAATAGATTGGATGAGTTGCTAATAGCCAAGAATGACAGAGACACAGTGAAGATCGCTGCTGTTACAAGATCGTATAAGAAATGTTGTCCTCAGGTGTTACAAGAAGTGATTGTGCTAAGAATGAGGTTGGGGCGTATTAGACGAGCTCAAGACGAGGAGAAATGGATCGTCGATCTTAAGGCTTACCTACGAGGGGACGTACTCGATCTTACGTCGGCTGAAGCGAAAAGCTGTTCTAAGATCGCAGATCGCTATGAGACAGATGAGTCAGGGTTGTTGTTTTATTTTCCACCGACCAAGCAGTCCGACGAAGATCGCGATCTTGTGGCCAAGCTCCTGGTCCCCGAAACATTGCAAAACGATCTTATGCATCACTATCATTCAAGTTTGGAAGGTGGTCACTAAGGTATCGGACGGACGTATCATAAGATCAGAGCTCACTTCCACTGGCGCGGACTATATCAGAGTGTGCAACGCTACGTGGGTCAGTGCATAGATTTCGAGACGGGAAAAAGACGACCTACGATCCACGGAGAATCGCCCGGCAATTTACAAGCTACGTATCCGTTCCAGATTATCGGTATGGATCACATACCATCGTTACCAAGATCGTACAAAGGAGCCACCGAGTTGCTGATCTGGATCGATCTATTTACTGGGTATGTGATCGCGAAGGCTAGCGCATCAAGGACAGCACAGACCGTCGCCGAGAACTATGAGGAATGTGTCTTTCGACGGTTCGGTACAAGCGAGGCTATCCGCCATGATCGAGAACCCGGTTTTATGTCTGACTTATTCAGATCGTTCAACAAGATCGTGGGACAGAAACAGCGAGCAACAATGGCATACCGCCCGCAAGCAAACGGTACAACCGAACGGGTGGTGGGAACATTAACTCGCGCGGTCAAGATGTATGTTGAAGATATCGATCAGCGAGATTGGGACGAATATGCAGAGCGTCTCACCTTCGTACTTAATACTGCCCAAGATCGCGTCCGAGGAGATACCCCGTTTTATCTGTTACATGGCTGGGATCCACGATCTACGCTGGAAGCAATGGTACCATTAGGATCGACGAGAAGGCAGGATCGTGAACCCCGTCGGTGGCGATACCGTATCCAGAAGCAATATCAGCAAGCTCGTGAGCAGGTTAACGAGAAACTACGAGATGCGATCCAAGAAAGGGCAGATCGACACAATGAAACGGTCCGATGTGGTGAAGTGGATTTGAAAGATTTGGCATTGGAATATCCAGGAAAGATCCGATTTAGACGTGATCGGACCTGACGTGATGTGATTGGAGTAGATGACGAGCTGATGTGGGTGGATCTGGTTACGGATCCTGTTGATGGATAAGATTGATGGAGATTAATGGTGCCTTGGGTGGGACGTGATGGATGGATTGGCGTACGATCTATATACATACCCAGATCCGAAGAGCTGGGAAGATCACATGTGGATATGGATGACGTGGGACTTGCATGATTGTAATATGGGTGCGACAGTATGTCTATATACACTGTGAAAACCGGTGATCTAAGCCTAGATGTCCAGATCTAGACTATAATCTACATCCGTGAGGACTAGATCGTTCGTATATCAAGTTCCATTTAGGGAACTTGGATCAAGGCTTGTGGACCTAGATCCATAGGCGGATCCGAGTGATCCGGGGTCGAGATATATTACGGTAAAGCTGGAAGATTATTGGGGATTAACAATCATGGATTAAGCGTGGGCACAGTATGATTACGATTATCACGAAGTATTATCACTGGATCATGCATGGAAACCCCAGATCAAGGAGATCAAGGAGATCTAGCCGATCTGGAATTGGATCAGCGTGATCTAGGCTTATTAAGGCATGATCTGACTCGGGAGACGTGTGATCTGGATATTACGAAGGATGATTACGATACTGGAGAAGGGAAGAGTCCAGATCACAACATTGCGACTAGTGATCTAATGTTTATGGTTCAGATCCAGGGTGATCTGCAAAGATGTCGACTGCTATGATGGTGAGGACAAGAAAGGACAAGAATCAGGATAGCGTAATCAGTCGATGTGTCGTTAAGGATAGGATACAGGATGGGATAGGTCTTAACATTAAATCAGAACCGAATTTGCATCGTACGACACAAGTGCTTCGCTACGCGCCTGGAAACGGGAACTACATTGGCCCTACGGTATTAATAGCGATTTAGGTGTATAGATCTAGGGTGGTTGATAATATCTAGATAATATATTGGCTAGATCCAACCTCCTAGTATCTTACCCTAAGTGCAGATCCAGGATTCCGGTATTAATTGCTTAGCCGGTAGATCTTCGGTTTCTCAACGATCAAGATCGCGCTATAGGAAGCGCCAAGCAATCAAAGGACCCCGCGTAAAGGGAAACCGACACTAAAGTAATTACTACAAGGCCGGATCCAGATCTAGGCCGCCGGATCCAAGCTTGATCTAATCGCTTGGACTCCGGATCTACTACTGGCGAGTGGTGTGAAGACTTCCACGCTACTCTACGACCCCAACGTCACGCCAAGACGTTCAACCAACACCGATCGAGCAACTTAGCAGTCACCAAGAGAGGAAGATCCAGCCCAACCGACGGGTACACAAGGTGAGCAAGTTCAGCAGATCACGGATCATCGGAGGACCCCCTTCGTTAGTCGGTGTCCGGGCATTGGTGGGAAGTTGGATCTAGCGATCTCGCAGATTTTGCTGATCCCGCTACACCACAATGGTGCGCGTGCCCGGATCTGTTGGTGACTCGGGATTTCACCGTGAGTCTCAAGAAGATGTTCAAGTGAAGGTTGAACAAGGGGAACAAGCGTCATCGGACCTCGGATCGACGATGATGCCGCTGAATGAATCAAGATCCGCGGATCAGCAGAGCGCTAGGAGGAACTCTGCTGACGGAAGAGAGGGTGATCTGGATCCAGATCCAGATCTAGAAGAAAAACCTCTACCTCCACAGGTCCCCGCAGGGACCCCGGCGGATCTCGACGCAAGTCGAGATCCGTCAACAAAACAAGGGAAGGCGAAAGTGGAACCGTACAGATTGGTCGGATCCCCGATCGAGCCTCCACCATATCCACCCAAGGATCCTTCAATCTCCAGATCCGATAAGAAGAAGCCCAAAAAGAAGCCAACACGGAAGAAGATGAAGGCTCCAGAGATGGATGATGAAGATCAAATCGGATCTAAACCTAGATCCAGATCGGGACAAGGTTGGTCCGACGAAGATCTAGAGAACTTGTTCTATCACAAGGAACTTCGTGAGTTCTGAGATCGAGATCCCGTGATGCGGATCCTGAGGCTGAAGCAGGTCGGGGATCCAAGGGAACCGGTATCAGCTCCGATCAAGACTGCCAACAAATTAGAAGCAGTTAAGGATTTGTTGCGACTGCTGAGGGAAGCAGGGATGACCACTGGAGCTTTCGACGCGGATGATATCTTTGATCTGGATCTGAAGGTGATCCAGACTGCCACCAAGGATTTATTCTCCAAGCTTAAGATCCTTGTCGGCGAGATCCCGCAGATCACAAATCCAGTGCCATCACCTCCAGCAAGTATTACGGACCGCCAAACGTCCTCATCGCATTACGCATCGGCTGCCGAGGACGAATCAGATCTCTCATCGGAGCCGAAGCGAATGTCACTGGGACCGTCTGGTACCTCAATGCTGGAGGCGCGATCCAAGATCCAACGTCGGAATCAGCCGAGATCCGGCCGCTCAAGAACGATCCCGGCCTCCGAAGACCAGATCACAGCAGCCACAACGTCAGATGCCTCATCAGGTACCTTGCAGAAGTATTTCGAAGCGGCCATGAGTAGATTCCTGGCGGAACAGCGAAGGCCGATCATCGATCAAGGAGCGGTGAAGGTACAGGATCCAGGATCGCAAGATGTAGACATGGAGTCTGTAAGATCTGAACACAGCACATCTCGATGGGAGTATGATCCAGACGATATCGACTTCCCCATGGCCGCTCGAGCATCGGTAGCTACAGCCACGACCGGATCAGCCGGATCAACCATGATCCAGAGAGTCCGGATTTCCGCGATCTCAGACCTCAAGGAATTCACAGGGAAAGATCAAGACGAAGATCGGGCCAGAGCGTGGATTGGCAAAGTGAAATCGGCGTTCATGCGAGATCAAGCCTCCGATGAAGAGAAATGTTTGACCTTTGCGGATCTATTGGCTGGATCCGCCAAGAATTGGTATCGGCAACTAAGTAGATCCACCCGTAACAAATGGTCGGATCTGCTTCGAGCTTTCCAGATCCAGTATTGCGGATTGGGGGTATCAGTGGCTAGACAATACTATCATGCCCGACGCCGACCAGAAGAATCTCCCCTCGATTATCTTTACCGCCTAAATGTCGCCGGATTACGCGCAAAGTTGAAGATCAAGGACGGTAATGCGAAGGATCGACGCGAACATGTGGATCACTATATTGAGACTCTGGAAGATCAAGATCTAGCTGACAGGCTGACTCTGCTACGATTATCCGACGCGGACGATCTGGAGGAAGTGTTACGAGCCCGTGAACGTGCAAAGAGCAGGCAGAAGAAGGCCGCATTCGGATCCAGCAAGTACCGGCAGAAAGCGACTAATCCAGCACCTGCAGCTACGACGAAACATGTCCGTGCGGTACAGATCCGGACGGTAGAGTCTGAATCTGAGTCTGGATCCGACGGATCGGATGGATCTGACTCGGACGGAGACAATCATCGGCGGATCTACCTGGCAGCTGAGCAGGAGGTTATTCCAAAGACAGAATCCGGTATGGAGAAGGTCGAGCAAGTACCAATCACCCACAAGTCGACGGATCAAACCCCACCAGATCATAGATCCCGGATCCAGAGCGGCGGATCCGATCGGAACCGTTGCTCACACTGTGGATCCAAGAAGCATTCAGATCTAGGATGCTGGAGACGCCTCACTTGTCATAAGTGTGGCAAGCGAGGACATCCGGCAGATCACTGCCTCTTTGTGTGCCGGGGGTGCGGGGAATTACATGATATGGGAAAATGTCCTATGGAAGAGTTTTACAACCAGATCCGCCAATGGTTCAACCCAGCCAAACATGCAGGTATGCTTCCGGAATCTGCAGAAAAGATGTTAAACTAGGACGCTCGCCGGGTTGGAATCCGGTACGAGCCGAGCGTTCTAGATATTGCATCTATGCATTTGTGAACAAGAAATCGGTAGATCAGGGTAGCAAGATCCCAGATCTACGCGGTAATACATATGATCTGAATGGAAACCGTGCTGTCGCAATTTCGAGTATCCGCCAGGCGGATGATTATTCCAGATCTGAAGTGACCATGATGGTGGACCTCCATCCAGGAGAGATAAGGGGTTACTGGAAGCAACAGGATCCAGATCTGTGGTTCAAGCCCACAGATCAAGAGGATATGCCAGTGATCAGAAGCCAAGTCAGATCAAGGAGATCCGAAGATCCGAAGTTATGGATCTCTTGCCAGGAGAATCTCGGGGATATTGGAAACACTATGCCCCAGGAAAATGGTTCCGACAAGCCAAGATCGCTGGTAAGATCAACAATGAGAGAGGGATCTTGCTCTTAGATACAGGCGCCGAAGTGTCCATAGTGGATACGGCCTTTGCTCGTAAGGTTGGGTGCTATATCGATACGAGCCAGATCCAAGATTGCGTTGGGATCGGTGAAAGTGTTTACAGGACAGAAGGGAGAACCCGGATCAAGATCACTATGGCCGGATCGCTGGTTTACTTTTTCGATATTTGGGTTGGAGATCTGGCAGGCCAAGATGCCATCCTGGGTATGGATTTCATGGTACCGGCGGGGATCCGACTGGATCTAGCCTATGGATCTATAAGCTTACCTGATGAGGTGCGGATCCAGCTTAGTGGGCGTCGACAGCTCTATAGCGACAAGGCCCGGCTGGTAACCGTAGGAGAACATATCCAGATCGAGATCGGGCAATCAGTGGAGCTTCAACTACATCTCCGGATGTCAGATCACGAGAAGTTCTGGGTTACCCGGGGGGATCGTTGGGTACCTACGGTGGTGAAAGGCCTCGGAAGGAGACGGTACTTGCAGATCACCAACGTAAGTGATAAGGCAATCATATTGCAAGAAGATGTAAGGATCGGGATCTGGCTAGCGGGTGATCATATTCCCGGATGCCAGGATTTGTCTCAGTGGGATCACGTCGGTATATGGAATGGCAAAATCTAGCTCTAGAAGCCACGGTGGAAGGAGGATCTGAGCATGATGAGATCTTGATGGAATCAACAGAGCCGATGGTGGATCGACCTTCCTACCCGCACCTCGTGCTATCCTGAAACGACCTGAGATCTCGCAGATACAGGTAAAACCAGCATTGACGACCGAAGATCAACCATCAGCGGGGATGGATCCGCCGGATCGGACCCCGATCCAACCGGTAGAGATCGAGGTGACAAACCAAAATATGGATCAGGTGAAGATAGACGATTTGGATCCAGTGATCGGAGGATCAGCTGAAAGAGATCTACCCGGACGGTTATCGGCCCCGATACAGGAGGCGTCGTTGGAGAATCAGAGTAATTCTCCCGATCCGGAGCCGGATCCAGAGGTACATTACCATGAAGGTAACGATCTGTATGCGGAGAACGTAGATCAAGAGATGGCGATCCTCCCAGAAATCAACTCTACCACGGATGAAGTGAAGATGGAGGATATCCAAGTTGGAGATCCGGGGATCCAGACCACTGCGGAGATCGAACGATTACGTCAGAAGATTGGAAATATCGACATCTTCTCATCGGGAAAGGGAACGCTCTGCCACCAGCCGCGAGAGGTGTGGTCTGTGATATCGATGTGGGAGATGCTAGACCAATCGCCCAAAGAGTGAGGAAGATCGCCCCTCGATTTCGCGAGAAGTTATCGGAACTGATTAAGGGATTATTATCAGCTAAGATGATCAGCTATTCCAGATCACCCTGGGCCTCGCCGATCGTGGTGATCGTGAAGAAGAATGGGGTGGACATTAGGCTGTGTATTGATTACCGTCTGGTCAATAGCCTCACTCAACTGATGGTCTATCCTATGCCCCTGATCAACGATCTTCTGGAAGATCTGGATAAAGTCTTGTGGTATTGCTCCTTGGATATGGCCAGTGGATTCTGGGTGGTGACTATGACAGATCGAGCTCGAGCGATCTCAGCTTTCATTACCCCATTTGGGCTATTCGAATGGAATCGTATGCCGTTCGGCTTGAAGAATGCGCCACAGATCTACCAACGTCTGATCGACAACGCCCTGTATGGATTTACCCGGATCCCGCCTCCTGGATCGGATCCAAGATCTACGGATGTGTTTGAAGTGGGAGAAGCCGATGATCCGGACAAGCCATCAGTGATCGGACGCAGATCGTATATCGATGACATCCTTATACCAGCGGATAGTTGGGATCAGCTATGCGATCGAGTGGACGCCCTACTGGAGGCGTGCGATAGATGGAATCTGTCGATCAGTGTGGTGAAGAGTTTCTGGGGTATGAGTAAAGTGGAATATCTCGGTCATCGAGTTTCGAAAGATGGACTGGAGGCGAATCCCAAGGATCTAGAGGCATTAACGGATCTAGCGTTTCCTGGATCGTTGAGATCGATGCAGTCTTTTCTGGGAAGTCTGAATTATTACAGTCGATTTATCGAAGACTACGCTATCTACGCAGCCGTGTTGTACGAGTTGAGGGAGGTCGATTTCGCCGCAATGTCCAAGGATGATGTGCAGATTCAGATCAAGCGAAGTATGGAGCCTAAAGAATTAGATCAGCGAGATCTGAAGGAAGATCCAGGATTGGATCTGACATTAAGGCCCACGGAAACGTCGGATCTGGGAAGGCCGGATGGAGAACAGGTTGATCCGCGATGGATCCGTGCTCATCGGGCCTTCGAGACACTCAAATCAAAGATCGCATCCACTCCGATCCTACGTCATTTTGATATAGACCGGGAGGCTGTGGTGATCGTATATGCAAGTGATTGGGCGATCTCGGCAGCTCTCGTGCAAGAGTATGACCAGATCTACTATCCGATTTCGTGAGCCGGACGTTGAAGTCGAACGAGTTGAATTACAGCCCAGTGGAGAAAGAAGTGTTGGCGCTGCTAAGGATCCTGGATCTCGGATATAACATGTTGGTGGGACGTCGGATCCGGGTGCTGACTAGATACTCCACGTTGGCCTGGTTATTTAGATCGACCGGATTACAAGGGCGATTGGGCCAATGGGCGGCACTGCTATCACCGTGGACGTTAGAGATTGTGAAATGTGTTAAAGGAGAAGAAGAGATCCTAGGGGTGATCGCGGCTAGTATCACGCCCAGATCCATGGTGGACGAAGCGTTGATCCAGATCTCGCCTAAGAAAGAGCCACGACGGAAGATCCAAACTCCAATCCCTACGATCCAAGCAGATGAGGAGCTGTATGTAGTCAGTTTCGATGGATCAGCCCGCGTGAAGCGTGGAGGTGGCGCATATAGCGCGATCTTGTGGAAGTTGCCTGAATGGACGGTGATCCAGGCCAGATCGGCCTATGCGGAAGATCTTACCGTCAACGAGGCTGAATATCATGGGCTGTTACTATGTCTGGATCTGTTAAGTACCGTGGATCGCAAACGAGTGGTGTTCTGCGGTGACTCTAATCTGGTGATCCGACAGGTCAGGGGTGAGATCGAGTGTAAGGCACCCGGTCTGACTTACTCAAGCAAAGGGCTTTAGATCGTCTGAGGGACTGGCCAGATCACGAACTTGTGCATGTGAAACGAGATTGGAACGGCAGTGCGGACAGTTTGGCTAGTGCAGCGCTACAACGACAAGGTGGAGTGAAGATCGAGTCGGATGAGGATAAGCAGGATCTGATCACGTTGAACAGATTGGACGAGGTATTGGTAGTCAAGAGGACGGATCAGGCAGCCCAGATCACGGCGGTAGTGACTCGATCAGGCTCGCGATCTACGACGCGAACGACTTCGGATCCGCGATCATTACGGGAGGAAATAGTTCGGGATCTCAGGATCGATCGGATCCGACAAGCCCAAGACGAGGAGGCGTGGATCTCGGGATTGAAGAAATATCTGAATGGGGATCTACAAGATCTGACTCAGCAAGAAGCCAAATCATATGCTAATCTAGCAGCCGATTATGACCTGGATCACCACGATCTACTGTTCTATTGCCCTTCTACGAGACCGACGGATGCAGATCGAGATAAGCTGATGCGACTAGTGATCCCGGAAACTCTATATCAGGATATACTACATCATTACCATGTGAGCCTGGAAGGTGGACACCAAGGGATCGGTCGGACTTATCAGCGGATCCGAGATCACTTCCATTGGAGAGGTCTGTATAAGAGCGTCCAAAGATACGTGGGCGAATGTGTGGATTGTGAGACTGGTAAGAGTAAACCTCGGATCCAAGGAGAGTCGCCAGGAAATCTTCAGGCGACGTATCCTTTCCAGATCATAGCTATGGATCACATCCCGTCCTTACCCAGATCGCATAAAGGGAATACGGAATTGTTGATCTTCGAAGATCTATTCTCTGGATATGTGATCGCGAAGGCCAGCTCATCAAGAACTGCTCAGACCGTCGCCGAATCATATGAGGAATGTGTCTTCCGACGATTTGGGGCCAGCGAAGCGATTAGGCATGATCGGGAACCAGGATTTATGTCCGACTTTTTCCGAGCGTTTAACAAGATCTTGGGCCAACGTCAACGTGCCACGATGGCATATCGGCCCCAAGCCAACGGATCTGCAGAACGTATGGTCCAAACCACAACTCGGGCGATTAAGATGTATGTGCAGGATCTAGATCAACGAGATTGGGACGAGTATGCCGAGAGGATTACTTTTGCGATCAACACCGCACATGATCGGATCCGAGGAGAAACACCCTTTTATATGGTACATGGGTGGGATCCTAGATCCACCTTGGAAGCGGTGATCCCGGTGGGAAGTACACGAAGATATGATCGGGATCCACGGCGATGGAGGTATCAGATCCAGCGGTACTATCAACAGGTTCGGGAACAGGTCAATCAACGGCTGCGAGAGGCGATCTCAGATCGAGCGGATCTACACAACCAGGAGATCCGCCCACATCAGATCGAGGTCGGATCACGGTGTGGCTATATCTAGATCGAGTAAAAGAGGGATATGCTAAGAAGTTAGCCCACTTGTGGCATGGACCGTTCCGGATCGTGGAGAAAGTGGGCGAACATGCGGTGAAGTTGGAGATCGCCGGATCCGGATATCACATTTTCCCTATGGTACACGTGAACAAGTTGAAGCTCGTGAAAGAGTATCCAGATCGACCACTAATGCGACTCAATGTGGAAAGTCAAGATCGTCTTGATTTTGACGAAGATCTATTACCAGGGGACAGCTGGATCCAAGATCGCGATCCTGATGAATATGAAGTGGAGAAGATCACAGATATGAGATCAGGAAGAAGAACGAGATATGGACGGATCTACCGTGAATTCCTCGTACACTGGCGAGGATATGATGATCCAACTTGGGTGGATGAAGCAGATCTTAATTGTGGCGCTCTGCTACATGAGTTTCTGCGAGATCGCACGAATCATAATCGATTCGGTGTGATGCAATCTCACGAGGAATCGTGAGGTTGCAATCTACGACAACAAGCTGGTTGTTGTCGTGGTGAAGTCGGTTGAAGGATCTACATGAGGGATGTAGATCGGTGGAATGGGTATGCATATATACATTGAATACGATGAGAATGGAAGATCAAGTCTCGAGATCCAAGGATCCTAGCTGATCGAGGACGGTCATGACTCTAGGGGAGTGGATCGAGGTAAATGGGAAGCATACAAGTCAAGATCACCGGACATATATTGAAGGATGTTATGAAAGGAGACAAATCACTTACGAGAGCTAATCACTACGATCTAGCTACTGGTTGGCGGTTGCGCCACTTGAAGACCGAAGAATTTGCGATCCAAACGGGGAGATGGCGCGCAGGGTGATCTGCAGTGTGATCCCGATAGTGGTTGCGCCAGGGATCTGCTGTGTCGGCCTCCGCTAACGCCTCCAGCAGATCAGTGGGTTCCCGGCGATTAAGCTGCGGATCGGCCAGATTCGCACGTCTGGCTTCGATCCCGGGATACCAAGCCACTTCGTCAGTCCGCTTGGGGAAGTGGAGAAAGAATGGATCTAGGAGTAGATCCAGATCACACCACCCCTCGATCATGGCTTGGATCAGCGTGAGCAACATGCGCTTCCACCTATTGCCCGCGTGAGATCGCCGATTGTTACGCTGTTTGGCGAAAGATCCCAGCCACGGCGATTGCGCGATCATGGCCGCAGTGATCGGGAACTTGTGGGTCGATTCCCAGTACGCGATCAGCTCCGACGCTTCGAAATCGCGATATTGGCGGACGAAGATCCCAAGTCGGCCACCAACATCAGCCTCGAAGGAAATCGGAGGCAGAGTGTTCCGGATCACTCGCCAAGGCTCCGCCGCTTGTAGTGCCTTCACGTTGGCTTCTGTGATCAAATGACCACAGAAGGCGGGGGCCGTCGGAGATGTGTAGATCGTCGGCCGATGAGGGAAGATCCAGTCGGGCCGGAATGGCAGGATCGGGAATAAGAAGTTCACGGTCATGGCAATCAAGGTTTGATTTGCCAACCGGGACTCAATCCATGGATCTATGTCGGCGGCAGCCATGACCCGGACAATCCGCCGACCAGGAATACAACGACCCTCGGGGAATGGAACCTGAGGGACGAAGTGATCCGAGGAGGCTGGACGTCCAGGGGGCGGATTGGCCGGACCAGATCCGCCTGTAGGACCGGGTCCATTGTCCTGATCTCCGGATCCCGCATCGGAGTTCGATCCACGGATCCACCTGGAGATCCGCCGGATCCGGCTGCAGATCGACGTTGGGGAGACGCATGATCTCGACGGCGGGCCTCAGATCGGGACTGGGAAATGGCCATCAAAGTTTGAGCCTCATAGAGGTCATCGGCCACTTCAGCGTCCTCCTCTTCGTCCTCCTCCTCTGCCTCATCGGACCCAGATCCAACCTCGATCACCTCGCCTGATGATCGACTGCGTTCGACATCTTGGGAGGCGGGGTTGAGGCTTGATCTGGGGAAGGCGATCGCCCTTCAGCAGATTCCCCACCCAGATCAAACTCAGATGCGTCCTCTTCTTCCATGGACTCATCTTCCGCCTCGAGAGGGACAGATCGCTTCTTCTGAGGTCGCGATGGAGAGGGTGAGGTGGATCTGCTGCGAGATCGCTTAGATCTGGAAGTGTCAGCATCCTGATCCTCGCTGCCTGAAGTCTCCGCAGAAGGAGAACGTGGGATCCCTCCCGCGGGCTGATCCGTGTCGGATCCAGGATCCAGACGTAACTGGGTCTGAGGAGGAGGCGCCCCGATTGTAGCCGAGATGGATGTGAGGCGTTGGAAGGCAGCGGTGTACTCATGACGGAGGGCATCCCGTTCACGGACCACTTTGCCCAGATCTCGAGAAAGCGTACGGATCTGAGCCTGATTCTCAGTGATGGTACGCTCCCGATCCGCATAAGCCTTCTGGGCTACCTCCACATCATGACGCGCACGGGTTAAATCACCCTCCAACGTCTGCAGCCGGGTCGTATCCGAAGCCGATCTGGCCCGGTGGGCTGCCAGATCCGACTGTAATAACCCCAGAGTCCGCTGCGCTGACAAGATCTCAGCATCCCGCGCACGGATCTGATCTTGTAGAGAGTCGCGCTCTCGAATGATTCGATCAAGATCAGCTTGGGTGGGGCCCCTGGATGGAAGATCCGCCTGTGAGGATTGCGGATCAGGACCCGAAGACCCGCGATCCGCGCGATCGGAGCGAGATAGAAGCAGTTCTGCCTCGACCCGATCCAACTCAGACCGAGTCCGGCGCAAGCTCTCCTCCGTCGCTGATAACGTGGACTCCGCATCCTCCCGACTCCGATCCAGATCGTAGTTGGCCTGTTGAAGATCCAAGATCTCTCCACCGGCATGCGTCATCTCGGAGGTGAGATGGTGGATGGTGGACTCCAGATGACCTCGATCTGGCTCAGATCATCGATGTGTGCTTCCAGATGACGGATCTCATCTGATCGACGATCAAGATCCCGGTTGAGATCGACGATCTGGGCCTCTAGAGCCGAGATCTCGGGTGCAGGCTGCGGCGGCTCCAGACCGATAATGCGATCGGACTCTAGGGAAGATTGGAGGGCATCGCGCTCCTCTCGGAGGCGGTGAACCTCAGCCCGATAGCGCCCGATCTCCCGACCCTGAGTGGCGCACATCATTTCCAGCGACTCGAGGGAGCAGACGTGCTCGCGATTCCGATCCACGGCCTCATCGGCCCGGCGGTGGCTAGCCGTAGATCGTCGCTCAAACGCAACACCCGGCGACGTAAAGCGACCACAGATCGACGGAGATCCTCGGGTGTGCCCCCAGTGGGTCCACCGATCTCTGATCTGGGCGAAGGAGGATCGAGACGGCCAGATCCGTGTTGAGATCCATCGTGGCCGTGATCCGACATAGTTGAAGCAGAGGTGAAGGAGTGGAAAGACTTGAGCTTGGCAAGGTGATTTGAAGAATGGACGCAGTGAAGTTGTTGTGCAACTACAACTGACGACCAGGAGGCGGCTGTGGTGAAGTGGATTTGAAAGATTTGGCATTGGAATATCCAGGAAAGATCCGATTTAGACGTGATCGGACCTGACGTGATGTGATTGGAGTAGATGACGAGCTGATGTGGGTGGATCTGGTTACGGATCCAGTTGATGGATAAGATTGATGGAGATTAATGGTGCCTTGGGTGGGACGTGATGGATGGATTGGCGTACGATCTATATACATACCCAGATCCGAAGAGCTGGGAAGATCACATATGGATATGGATGATGTGGGACTTGCATGATTGTAATATGGGTGCGACAGTATGTCTATATACACTGTGAAAACTGGTGATCTAAGCCTAGATGTCCAGATCTAGGCTATAATCTATATCCGTGAGGACTAGATCGGTTCGCATATCAAGTTCCATTCAGGGAACTTGGATCAAGGCTTGTGGACCTAGATCCATAGGCGGATCCGAGTGATCCGGGATCGAGATATATTACGGTAAAGCTGGATGATTATTGGGGATTAACAATCATGGATTAAGCGTGGGTACGTATGATTACGATTATCACGAAGTATTATCACTGGATCATGCATGGAAACCCCAGATCAAGGAGATCAAGGAGATCTAGCCGATCTGGAATTGGATCAGCATGATCTAGGCTTATTAAGGCATGATCTGACTCGGGAGACGTGTGATCTGGATATTACGAAGGATGATTACGATATTGGAGAAGGGAAGAGTCCAGATCACAACATTGCGACTAGTGATCTAATGTTTATGGTTCAGATCCAGGGTGATCTGCAAAGATGTCGACTGCTATGATGGTGAGGACAAGAAAGGACAAGAATCAGGATAGCGTAATCAGTCGATGTGTCGTTAAGGATAGGATACAGGATGGGATAGGTCTTAACATTAAATCAGAACCGAATTTGCATCGTACGACACAAGTGCTTCGCTACGCGCCTGGAAACGGGAACTACATTGGCCCTACGGTATTAATAGCGATTTAGGTGTATAGATCTAGGGTGGTTGATAATATCTAGATAATATATTGGCTAGATCCAACCTCCTAGTATCTTACCCTAAGTGCAGATCCAAGATCCCGGTATTAATTGCTTAGCCGGTAGATCTTCGGTTTCTCAACGATCAAGATCGCGCTATAGGAAGCGCCAAGCAATCAAAGGACCCCGCATAAAGGGAAATCAACACAAAGGAATTACTACAAGGCCGGATCCAGATCTAGGCCGCCGGATCCAAGCTTGATCTAATCGCTTGGACTCCGGATCTACTACTGGCGAGTGGTGTGAAGACTTCCACGCTACTCTACGACCCCAACGTCACGCCAAGACGTTCAACCAACACCGATCGAGCAACTTAGCAGTCACCAAGAGAGGAAGATCCAGCCCAACCGACGGGTACACAAGGTGAGCAAGTTCAGCAGATCACGGATCATCGGAGGACCCCTTCGTTAGTCGGTGTCCGGGCATTGGTGGGAAGTTGGATCTAGCGATCTCGCAGATTTTGCTGATCCCGCTACACCACACCGACCACATGAGATGAAGTTGGAAAAACTCAAGTGCTGGTTATACCTAGATCGAGTTAACGGAGGGATATGATCGCAAGTTGGGGCATTATGTGGCATGGCCCCTTCCGTGTGCGGAACTGGTGGAAGGAAAATGGAAGAACATGCCGTACGTCTCAGAGACGCCGGTACAGAATATCGATTCTTCCCGGTGGTGCATGTCTCTAAGATCAAGCCTGTACGACAATTTCCGGCCGTCCCCAGATGCGGTTGACAATACAGATCAAGATCGATATGATTTTGATGAAGCGCTGTTGCCTGAAGACAGCTGGATGCGTGATCTAGACAATGATGAATATGAAGTCGAAAGATCGAGACATGCGATCTGGGAGGCGACACGATATGGGGTACATTACGTGAATTCTTTGTACACTGGAGGATATGACGAACCGACGTGGGTAGATGAAGCCGATCTTAACTGTGGAGCTCTACTATATGACTATTTGCGAGATCGAACGAACGAAATCGATTCGAGGTCAGCAATCACATGAGGAGACGTAAAGGAGGCGAGATCGTGAAGTGAGCTGGTACATCACGAAGAAGGAAAGGTGGAAGATCTATCGGACACGGTATATCAGATGGACAATGATGTATATGATGTGTGGAACCGACTAGTGGCCATGCGACACTAGATCGAAGACGTTGATATTCCAAGATCGACGTACAACAAAAAGGATACCACAACGAAGGATATGGAATGTTTTGCAAGTGCATGGAGGTTTGGCCAAAAAGATCCCAGGTTATAATTTCAAAGTTATATCCCGTCGCAGAGGATGGTCGCATTAACTTGTCTCAGAAGCGTGGAAAATGCGATGCTGAGTGATCCGCAATGATCCGTGAGAAACCGGCATTATTATTATAAAAACTAATACCGTGCTATACACGGGGAAGCTCTGGATTGAATACAACTAGGCGTTATGAAATATATGAAATGCTTGACAATTCGAGGTGCATCAAAATCATCGAGAGTAAGTGCCTACATCTTAAAATTCTCAGCAACAAGATACTAAACATGTTTTCGCTGCAAAATGCGATTGAAAAAGATTAGCGGGTTGAGAACACATAAGTAATCGCTGCCGGATTCTAAAGCTTCTAGGCGCGAATTCTCCTGCATTGCATCTTGCAGCGGAGTGAAATACTTAAGAAAACTTAGCGATAACGGCTCCATAAGATACAGCTGACACAGTGTTTTCACTCGAGTGACAGCAACGTAAATGACGAACTTGAGGAGAATGCGCGTGTTGAATGCCGCAATGGACCAAGAATAATTTTATCACTGTTAGACCCTGGCGTTTTCAACTGTGTGAGAGCGAAAGCAGGAACTAAGGGGACTTGTTCACAACCACAGTGAACGAACGCTGAGGCATGATGATCTTTAAATTTCTCTAAAATTGAGTTACCAAATAGCTATTACATTGTGCTGCCCAGTTCATTGCCTGTGTCGTGCATCCTTTCTTCCAATGGCGTGTGTCTGTGCCAGTGCAACCACTGCATAGCATGCAGCATATAATGCGTGCTGCACATTTGAATCATGCAACCACTTAATCACGAAAGGTCTATAAGCTGTGGTTTTTTCGCGGGATTGTCACAATATCTGTTTAAACCCGTGCGGTTCAGACAACATTCCTGGGTGATTTGGGTTTTGATGTTGCAGGTAGCCGCCACAGGTAACATTCACTGGGATCTTTTAAATATCCAGCGGCTATCTAAAACTGCAGGTTCGATGGTATCAATGATGTATTAAACCTATCATTAGAAATTTTGATATATTGCATATAAGAAAACAGAAGAATAACCCCACTTGTCAAGAAATTTCAAAATTCATATTAAATGTATCAGTCTTTGTTTTTGACAAGTTCTATACATAGCAACTGTATTGAGATTTTATTTTGGGTATCCGGTATATAATATTCCAAAGTTATTGGGTAGAATGACCTCTCTGTAGAAACTCTGGATTAAAATCCAGAGAACCAAGGATTGATGACCAATAGTCTATCGGTTAAAGTAACGGCGGTCACGTCGTCAGATCTTAAGGTGACGAGGTTTCAAGAAGTGAAGGTGCGATCTTGCGGAACTTTCTAGATCGACCTGAGACGACCTTGAACTGCGATGAGTCAAGTAGACATGAGGCACTGAGACAAGACCAGATGGGAAAGGGTATAATGGTTGCAATTTGTTAACTCCATATCAAGTACGTACTACGAGCATGAAGATCCAGCGCGACTTTTATCTAGACACTCAGGGCGGAGGTTTACTCGCTACTACTTGATCTCGTTCGACCCGAGCGGCAGGATTAGGATTAATCTCGTTCGTCCTGAAGTGAGATGATATGGCGATCCTGCACGTTGACCTGACATTGAAGCCGACAAGCTTGGACTCTGAACCGGCAGCTGCCGTTGGGACACTGACAACGATTGATCATGATCTTAAACTTGGTGACTGAGATTGATAATCCCGTCCTAGTGGACTGTGCTATGGGAGGTTGACATCTCAACGCGGTGTGGGAGTAGCGGGGTGCTCGAGTTCATGGACCAATTCATCGCGTCGATATTGGAGAAATTGGGGCGAAAGGGATGACGTACGACTATCTGACGAACTCGAAAGCGACGGCAATGATCTTGCAGAAGAAAATAGATATGGGACAGGGAAGATCGACGTTGGCGAAATGATTGACGTACGACTATCTGACGATCTGAAGGCGACGGCAATGATCTTGCAGGAGAAAGATAAATCTGGGACAGGAAGATCGACGACCATTTAAATCTCCCGCAATGGCGAATAATCTATGTTTGTCAGACCTGGTCGATCTAGATCTTAGGCATGGAAGGTCGACGACCGTACCAATCTCAGTCACCAGTGACGTCGAACGAGGAGACAAGTCTTGATCTTACGTCAGCAAAAGATTATTGGAAGGTGTGGCTCGAGGCGAAGTGGCCGTGAACCTGGACTACGATACAGCGAGCGAAAACCGTTGTACGCAGTCGCTCGTGCAGGGGACGGTTGTGGTGAAGCGGATAAGAATTTTCCGACTTCAATCTTGTCCCGTCAATCAAGGTCGCAAGTAGTAATCCTCTCTATGGTGACCCTCGATACAGTGACACTCGCTATAGTGACCAAGTGAATGCGTGTGTCTTCATCCCCGCCCAAGACGATTGTAACCACGCGATATCGATCTTGACAGGTAATATCGATCTTAGCTTTCTCATGGGTATTAGGAAGCAGTGCAGTATGGATAGCCACAGATGGGAAGCATAGGACATTAACCATTAATTCAGAGTTGTTTTTACCTTCTACTACACAAGTCTTCCTTCATCTACGCTATTCCGGGTAGGGATATACAAGATTGGCCTTCCCGACGCCACGCAGGATCAAGATCGACACTAAGTAGAACCTACGCCAGATTGCTTGGCTGGACGTTCATCAACCCTCAAATCTCAAGACCCCGCTATAGGAAGCGGCAAGCACGTATTGGAACGCTTGGATAAAGGTCACACACCGACCACAAGACCCCCCAAGCCAAGATCGACACTGGTCAGAGCAAGGATCGTCGAATACAACCGAGATTGAAGCTCAATACATTACTCGGCGCAGCGAGTAGATAGAAGTATCCCAGCTGCCTGCCACTCTCCAGCTGTCCTGTCAGACAGCAAGATCAACAAAAGCGCGTCTATCGAGATCATCCGAGGAGCGATCTAGTCCCACCGACGGGTACACAAGGTGAGATCAAGTAACTTCACGGAAGATCATAGTACCCCCTCCGCTAGTCGGCAGTTCGGGCGCAGTGTGCAAGAGGACTCCTGCGATCTTGCGATTTCGCAGAATCACTACGCCACAACAAGTCAGTAGTAGATCCGGAGTCCAAGCGATTAGATCAAGCTTGGATCCGGCGGCCTAGATCTGGATCCGGCCTTGTAGTAATTCCTTTCTCGTTGATTTCCTTTTATGCGGGGTCCTTGATTGCTTGGCGCTTCCTATAGCGCGATCTTGATCGTGAGAAACCGAAGATCTACGGCTAAGCAATTAATACCGGAATCCTGGATCTGCACTTAGGGTAAGATACTAGGAGGTTGGATCTAGCCAATATATTATCTAGATATTATCAACCACCCTAGATCTATCACCTAAATCGCTATTAATACCGTAGGGTCAATGTAGTTCCCGTTTCCAGGCGCGTAGCGAAGCACTTGTGTCGTACGATGCAAATTCGGTTCTGATTTAATGTTAAGACCTATCCCATCCGTATCCTATCCTTACGACACATCGGTGATTACGCTATCCTGATTCTTGTCCTTTCTTGTCCTCACATCATGGCAGTCGACATCCTTGCAGATCACCCCGGATCTAGATCATAAACATTAGATCACTAGTCGTACCGTCGTGATCTGGACTACTTTTTCACTATCTTCAGAAGTAAGCGCAGGGTACGCTCTGAACTAGCTCGACCCTTGTCGGATCTCTTAAAGAAGGATGCCGACTGGGTCTGGGAGCAACAGCACCAAGATGCT
>VOQZ01000818.1:0-54652 GCA_008079305.1 Phytophthora palmivora | reverse complement strand
CTCCTCACATCGCGGGATCGCCTCCCGCCGATATCTTGAGTGCAGGTTTGGATGTCCTCGTGGACTTGGCTACTGCCACTACCGAGATATAATCTCGGTCGTGACCTCCGGCTTCGTTGTCCAAGTTACTCCAGTAGTTCCAGAGTACAGTAGCGTAAAATGGTAGCTTGGTGGTTTCTCTATCGTTCTTCGTCATAATTTCCAATTCACTGGTTCGTTTACTTTTCATCATGCAAATATGCAGTGTTCGGTACAGTAACCTTCATCACTCCTCTCTGTAGGCTGTACCGGCCCTACAGAGGATTCTCGTTTTCAGTACAGTAACTTCTTTTCGTCTGTCACTGCAGGCTGTACTGGCCCTGCAGGCAGGTCAATTGTCGGTGACGTTCCATTTAGTCCTCGTCGGCGACTTGGACCATTTGCAACCGTCGGTCACTGCGCTTCTCTCTCAAGTAGTCGTAGAGAAGACCTCCACACGACAAATTGGACGCAGGTTCCCATGTTGGTTCATCGTATCCCAACCACTTCACTTTGAACTCTCGGGCGGCTCGTTCGGTGCTTGTGGATAACGGGACGCGGTCGTCAGAATAGCCTCGACCTCGTATTCGCCGGCGAGTTGATCAGGCTCCCAGCTATCTTCGGGAAGCAATTCCTCGTCGAAATCTAGCTCGTTTCCTCTGTCACCTCCGGTGTCAGCCGACTCTTCGGTCGACTCCCGAATTCGTTCACAGCTTTAAGTCGTGATACATGCACAACAGGGTAGAACCTGTACCCGCTTCGGTCGGGTAGTTCCAACTCATACGCGAACTCTTCGACCTTTCTCTTCACCCGGAATGGCCCATGCCATCGGTGTGCTAGCTTCTTCGTCAGTCCTGGTTTCACTCGTTCCATGTACAGCCACCCGATCACCAGGCTCAACAATGGCCTCGGTGCGGTGACCGGGGTGTCATCTGCTGCCTCTGAGACAGAGTGTGCCCTGTCCGAAGGCTCGGTCTGACCAGTACTCGGTATAGCCGCTTGCTCTCTTCCACTAAGTGCTTCATTGTGTTTCCGGGCTCTCCGAGACTTCTCAGTGGCTTGATACTCTTTAGCCATTTCCAGTGCGATCTCCTGTTGACGGTTCACTTCTCGGCGCCATGCTAATGCGTCAGTTTGCTTCCAGACCCTCGTTTGAGCGACGACGTCATCGCTCGGAGCGTTGACTGTGCGTCCCAACCATGAACAAGGTAGAACGGGGTCTCTTTCCTCGTTGTGTCCATCGAGTTGTTGATCGCGAAGATCAACTTCTCGGCGATCTCATCCCAGTCTTGCTGGAGCGGGTCCTCGGCGTACACCCGCACTGATTGCATGACGGTCTTCACCGACCGTTCTTGCTGGCCATTAGCCTGCGGACGGTAACTCAGAGTCGCCCTTGACCTTGATTGCATCATCTCGGCGAAAGCTTGGAATACCTCGCTCATGAAGCGTGGGTCGCGTCATGACGGATCATTGTCGGAGCACCGAATCTTCGGTAGACACACTCTTCAAAAGCCTTTGCCACACAGAGTGCAGTTGTGTCGACCATTGCTTTTCCCATCACGAAGCCTGTGAACGCGCACTGGAAGAGCAAAAGCGCTGTATTGCCCCTCCGAGACTTCGGTAGTGGTATGACAAAGTCCATCGACACCAGTTGGAACGGTCTCTCGGCGAGTACGTTGCCGGGCGAATACCCTCGGAACTGTGGTCGGCTCTTGCTAGAGCTGCAATCGGGGCAAGACCGTACGTGCCTTTCGACGTCCGCGTAGAGACCGATCCAATAGTAGTCTTGTCTGATCCTGTTGAAGGTTCGGACAATGCCTTGGTGGCCGCCTTCTAGCGAGTCATGGCAGTTTTGCAATACCTCTTGGACCATCGTTGAGGGCACTACCAGACGTAGGACAGTCTCCTCGAGCTGTCGGTCGCTCTTCCGGCGGCTCGTCCCGAGGTAATACAGGACGTTATCCTCGCTTAGCGTGAACCGATCCGACATTTTCCATGAATCTCTCGCTGCTCGGTAACCGAGCTTCGAGTCTTCACCACGGAGCACTGTCTTAAGGTTAGACCATCTCAACTCTTCGTCCTGGGCGATTGCAATCGTCTCCGGCGTTCTCGTTGGACCGTCAGAGGATCTATGTCATTTGCACTCGGAGCTGTTGAAGTTGAATCCTCGGCGCTCGGTTGCTCCTCTCGCACCTGGTTTTGAGCTTTGGTAGGCACATCATTCGCTTTGTCTTGACTGTCCGCCTCTCTTCGGTCGACTATCGAGGTCTCGTTGGCGAATCTGACCCGCTTCTCGTTGACTTTAGCTTGTTGCCGGGTGGTCACCGTTAGTTGTCCGGTCTCAGTGTCGTCTTGCACAAAATCGAAAAACGTTCTGCGATGGGGAGAGCCTGTTCTCATATAGGCTCGGATAGTGTTGATCGATGGTTTGTCCTCGGTCTCGGCCTTGGCAGTTGGTTCGTAGATGACGTCTTGAATACGGTTTAGCGCAACCAATTCTGACAGCCTGGCCTCGGTTGACACCACTTTAGAAACCTTGCTCTCGAGTGTTTCGCTTGCAAGCGAATCTGCAGCAGCATTGAACTCTCGGACCACGTGCAAGTACTTCACTGACTGGAACTTGGCTGTAAGCTCTCGGTGGCGGTTCAGTTGTGTCAACAGTGATTCCTTACGACATGCGATCACCCCTAGGGACTGCTGGATTGCGAGTCTCGAGTCGCCCACGATGACTAAGTCCTCGGTCGTGTGCTCTAATGCAGCTTGTACTCCGTTGTTCATACCCGAATACTCGGCGAGGTTCACCGTGGTCGCCTCGAGGTAAGCACTCGCAGCGGTCACTATAGTCCACTCTGGTAATCTCCACAGTATCCATGCACAACTGCCGTAGCCACCGTGCTTTTCGGTCTTAGCCGAACCGTCAAATGACAGCACGAAGCCTTGGTAGGACCTCGGTAGACGTGCGTACAGCAGGTTCGGGTCCATCCTAATGCTCGGTGACCCTTTGGTTGGTGGTGTAACTTGTGCTAACGAATCATCTAGGTCGACGAAACTCGTCAACCCCGCTTGAAGCAACTGCGCGAATGCGCAATCTCGTTCCTTCACCCGCAGCACCACTAAGTGCCACGGGGACAGCATAACTGCAAACTGGGTCGTGCGTCCGAACAGTGTCTTGGACTTATGTACCCAGTCGAGCGTCGAAAACCGCGTATAGACGTGGATGGTCCGACCTGCAAGCTGAGTGTAGCACACCTTCAGCAGCAGTAGCAGGGCTAAGACCTCCTTCTCGGCCGGATGATAGTTCATCTCGGCGTCCTTGAGAACACGCCCACAAAACCGAACGGGGTGTAACGTGCCGTTGTGTTCTTGCATGAGAGTGGAGCTCAGCGCCCACTCGTTCGCGAAGAGCATGACGTGCACCCCTTTGTCTCGGTCGAAGTGCCGCAATATCGGGGCGTCCATCACCTTCTGTTGAAGTGCTGCGAAGCTTCGTTTAGCCGCCGTGAGGTCACCCCCAGGTGCGAAATCTGCGTCCTTCAACTGGTACAGCGCAGCGCCGTACACTGCAAAGTCCTGGATGAACCGGCTGTAGTAGTTGAGCGCACCCAGGAACGACTGCATACCTTTCTTTGACGTTGGGAAAGGGACCTCCGTCACTGCCTTGATCTTCTTCGGATCGGCTCGAATGCCCTCGGACGAGACTTCATGGGACAGGAAGTCCACCTTGGACTGCACAAATATACTCTTCGTGAAGCTGACGCTGATCCGACACTCTGTGAAGCGTTGGAGCAGTCGGTCCAGCGTCACTAAACAGCCGTCGAACGTCTCGTTACCGAAGCATATGTCGTCGACGAAGGATCGTCGGTCGAATACCGGAACCAGCGAAGACTCGTCCGACTCGCCGTTCGCAAACATGTCACCCGTGGGACTATTCACCAACAGGGACACCGCGTCCATAACAGTAGAAGACTCTCGGTCGGCCTCGAACTTGGTTCGAGTCCTCGGTAGAGCCTCTGAACGCTGGTTACAATCCTCGGTAGCGATTGTTCGGGCATCTTTGGTCTGTTCCTCGGCGTCATGCATAGCTTTCGCGAATTGCGACCACCCGCCCTTCGGCTGGACAAATCCCCAAAGAGCATTGTCGATCATCCGCTGATAAATCATCGGTGCGTTCTTGAGACCAAATGGCATCCGTAGCCACTCAAAATGCCCCAGTGCGCAGACAAATGCAGAGATCTTCCGAGCTCTCTGTGTCATCATTGTGGCCCAAAATCCGCTCGCCGCA
The DNA here is from genome assembly GCA_008079305.1 of Phytophthora palmivora. Taxonomy (NCBI): domain Eukaryota; phylum Oomycota; class Peronosporomycetes; order Peronosporales; family Peronosporaceae; genus Phytophthora; species Phytophthora palmivora. The sequence continues at coordinate 50,352 of VOQZ01000818.1, read as the reverse complement.
TCCAACGAGCAGAACCATAGGTAGGCCTCCATATCCGTCAAAAGGTCGTCAACGAGCGGCATGGCGTACTCCATGATCGCTGTAACTGCGTTCACCATCTTGTAATCAATGCACAGACGAATATCGACACCGTTCTTTTTCAGGACAATCACAATCGGGGACGCCCACGGGCTGTCCGAGAAGGTAATCAGTCCGGCCCGTAGCAATCCCTTCAGAAGCTCGTACAGCTTCCCGAGAAATCGCAACGGCGTCCTCCGAGCCCTCTGTTTGATGGGCGCGTGCCCCTGTACGTCAATATCGCACACCACACCGTATGCCGGTGGTGGTAGCGCATTGCCACTTGAGATCATGATCTTCTCGTGACGTTTCAACACATCAACCAGCTTCTGCTGCTGACCCTCATCCAGGTCCTTGTTTTGAACATTCGGACCGGTGTAATCTAAAGCGGTAACCGTAACCTCGGTCAGGTCGGGCAGGAATGCCAATTCCTGTGCGTAGTCGGTGAGCTCGATGTCGTTCGCCAAATGCTCGGACACGTCATTCTCTTCAGTATCGCGACCCGACACGACTCCTGCTGCAATCTCACGCATCGCAGACACGTAAGTTGCGTTCAATATGCACTCCGGATCTTCAGTAGGATACGGGGTGTGTGCGGCTCGGTCGTCCAGCTGGTCCACGTCCTGGCCCGAGGCGCTGATATTCTCTGACGTCACCCCATTCGGAGACTCGGTGCACAATGCATCGTCTGTAGCGTGAGGCAAGAACCCTCTCTGAGTTTTTTCCGACTCTCGGTCGCCAATCTCCGACACTCGTGTCGTGTACTCCGGCTCCTCGGTCGGTATCCTCTCGACTGCTTCGCCGTCCGACACATTAGCAGCGGTTCTTACAACAAGTGAATCGTCGCGTCGGCCACATTCCTTACTGGTCATGTCCGCGAGTCGAGTCATATCCTCGGCGCAGTAGACTTGAGCTCCTTCGACTGGACCCGAATCCTCGGTATCTCTAGTGAGAATATTCTGAGGTGTCGGATACTTTCTGCGCTCGACCGCAGGCGGTTGTTCGGCTAGCCAGCACTCGTAGAGCTCGCGTTCTCGTTCAAACAGCGTCTCGTCACGGCTCTCTGCGTAGGCAAGAATCTGCCACTCCTTATACTTGTTAGACCGTAGGCGTACGTACCCAGGCTCGCGCGGAAGTTCGCCTATCGGTACCCATAGCACTACCGAGTCATGTTTTGAACAATTAGCGACCCTCGGTGTCACATTCGTCAGCCGGACCCACGTCGGGTGCCCCCGTCTAAACCTCGTTACCGTCGGGACGAGTCTCTCCGTTCGTCGGATCCAAACTTCGTGAGTGTCCCGAGAGGGTCGTTTGCACTTAAGCCGGAACTCTCGCCACTCATGACCGGGGATATACAAATCCTCGGTCGGTCCACCAACCACTTGAGTGCCGTAGGGTTCGTCATCCGCGGCACTCAGCGACTTAATTAGTGGCACCATCACTTCATCTGGCAATCTGGCTGTCCCGTGGAACAGGTCCAGCCGGACACCTGCCGGAATCATGAAGTCCGTTCCGAGGACCACATCGACTCCTGCACTGTGGTTCATGATCCACATTTCAAACTCGTACACTCGCTCCCACCCCAGGGTGATCTTCACGAGCGATCGTCGACGAGTCTCTAGCACTCCAGGGTTAATTCCCGTACTTCCAAGCTTCGGTCGTGGTCTGGGACTTCGCGTAACCGCAACCTCTTGGCGTAGTTCGCCGAGATCACGCTGACGTTGGCTCCAGTGTCCAATAGGATCCTCGTTCGCACATCATTCACCGCGCCCTTGACCAAAGCTCTCATTCTCTTCCTCTTGTCGTACCGTTGGGACGACCACCACCCCAATCTCTCGCCCGGGAGCAACTTCGTCCTCGGGACGAGACTTCGGGGCGACCGTTCAACTTGGGACATACTAGCAATCGAACCCTCGGTCTTGCGGCCACTAGGTTCGCCAATGCTCCACTCCTTCACTCCACACTCACTGAGGTATACACCTCTCTCCTTTTCATTTTCCATCGTTGTCACACTCGTAATCTCTCGGTCTTCGGGCCAATTTACCTCACCCGCGAACGCCAACATATAGTCGGCGTCTATTGCAGGTTCGGTTAACTGTGGCAGCCCGATTGGGACCAACCCAGTTTCAGTTGGCGGGCTGCCTAGTTTAAATGATTCCCGAACACTAAGCTTTGTAGCTCAGGCGTGAGATCTTTCTTGTCGACCTTCGATCGTAGGAGATTGGTGAGCTCATTTAGGGCGTCACACTTCCCAGCGTCGTGCACTTGTTTGCACAACTTGCATCGCCTGTAGCAGTAGTGCACTGAGTGCGACATACTGCCACAGGCTGCACAAGGACCGTACTGGCGCTGTCGGTTGTCTCGTCCGTAGCCTCGGTCTTTGTTGAAGTGACCATTACCACCCCTGGGGTGTCGGTGGTCGGACCGGGCGAACGTGCCTTCTGCAGCGGCGCGGCGTTCACTGTCGTTGGCGGCTGCAACGTGCCGTATTCACCGTCGGGACTAGATTCGCTGTCGGAGCTCTCACTGGAACATCGGCTGCCGTCCCGGCGCCGTTCGTCGTCGCTAGATGTTTCGGTGCTGTCATAACCATGATGGCGCGTCTCTGGGCGGTTCGATCGGGACCTAGTAGCGTCGTTCACATTCAATGCAGCGACGAGGTCAGTTAGCGCGTTCGCTACCGTGACCCTCGGGCGTGAATCGTCGCGACGGCGTTCTCGGTCATGTCGGTCACGGCGATAGCTGTCTCGCGACCCCTCTGTGCGCCTACCATCATGTCGGCGGCTGTCTTCTTGGTTCTTCGGACGGCGTCCTGACGACTCTCGGGATGTTTTACGTTCCCGACGACGGAGGATGTCGTTGACCATATCTTCGAGGTCATGAATGTCCTTAACTCGGACGTGACACAGACGCTCTTCCAGACCTCGGTCATCACACGTATCCAGAAAGTGTTCCACATGGCCCTTGGCGTCGCGTCCACCGTTCTCGAACTGCACTCCGGCATTGCGGGCATAGCCGTTCAGCCTATTGAGGTAATCACACACGTGCTCTTTGTCCTCTCGTTTCGCTGAATAATACCGAGCCTTCGCAGACTGAGTAAACCGTGAGCAGTAGTACTTGATAAATGCGTCGCTCAACAACTTCCACGTACGACGAGTCTTGCGTGGAAGTTGTCGGTACCAATGTAGAGCTCCATCTTGGAGACTGAGTTCGAACGCCATGCACCACTCGTTCGGTGACGTATGCGTTCACTTCATCTCGTAGATAAAGGTTCGGAGCCATTGCATGGACTTCTCGCTCTTGTTCCGGAGTCCAAAATAGGGCTTGATGTTGCCGAGTGGAAGGTGAGTTGCGAGCTCAAGCCTCGGTGTGGAGCTTTAGTCTCTGCCTTGCTCAGCTCGCGAATCTGACGCGCCCACTCCTCGGTGAGGTCTCCGTCGAGATAATCGAAGTCACCTGAGTCGCTATCGCTGTCCGACGAGTCTTCTGGGCTATCGTAGTTCCTGGCGGGACGTCGGCCGGTCTCTTGGCGAGTGTTCGGAGTGGGGCGTAGACTTTCTGTCTCCTCGGCTAGCCGCTCAGATCGACTTGCAGACCTCGGTGTCACCATGTGCGAATCTTGCATGTACGGTGAAGCCTCGGCCGTAGCCGTAAAGACGCCAGCATCGGAACCCTCGTTGACACGCTTCTTGGGAGTTTGAGGAAGCGGGACCTTTGAGGGGTCTGCCGCTTCCGGTGCGCGTCGGGCTATAGGTTGACGGCCTGCCCCAATCTCGGACACCCCGAAAGACGTCCGCAACTTCTTCTTCCACTTTCGCAACGCTGTGCCGGCATCAGTTGGCGTCCAATCCTTGAGTGCGGCGTCAGATGGAAACCTCTGAGTCTCGCACCCCATAGCACGGAGGAGTAGCACAGTATCCTGAGCCACTTGTCGAGTGCTCGTAGAGTCAATGGGTACAGCTAGCTCACCCCCGAGGTCCATCCAGACAGCCTGGCGGACCAGCTTCGGGCCGAACAGTTGCATCCAATTGCTCCTAGTCTTCATTAGTTCCAGGCAGCGACCTAGAACCTTGTTGGCAGCCGGCGTATCACCATTGACTGGTGGCCGGTTGCCTGTCGACCGAGAAGTTGCCTTCCCGGTCATCGCCGACGGCTTCAAACCGTCGGACCCATCATCACTGTCCTCTGTGGCCGGTTCAGACCAGCTACGTCGTCCAGCTCTTCGGTGAGGTTACGCGCAAGCGACCTCACCCCTCCGCTGCGGCCTACAGATACCACAGCGGCTTCCGAAAGGTCGGGCATCGCTGCCTTCTCTTCCAGGTACTCTTCCTCATCATCTTCCTTGGCGTCGGAGTAGCCAACCGACTCGTCGAAACTTCCTGAACGTTCGGCAATCGTCACCAAACGAGATGTCGGTGGTGTCGACAATGAACTTCCAGGGTGCACCGTAGGCTCGGTGCGTGTTCCACTTGACTTCATCGGTGTTGCTGGTACCGCTGACTTGCCTCCTCTCGCCATTTTCTCTCTTCTTCTCTCTCTCGAATGCTCGTTAGGATTAAACCTAACACAACCACAACACACAGAAGGTCACACCAATCCCGGGTCGCGGCACCAGTTGTCGTGTAGGACACGATAGAATTCTCACTTGTCGGGTGAGTTCCCACCAACAACACACGCTTCCCCGTTAAGGTCAGCGATTGTTGGATCAAACCTGAAGACCAGGTACGATCCCTTACACCGGGTCGGTTGTAAGCGCTTCTGTATACCGAGGTTGTTTTAGGTAACCCTTACCTACACCACTAGCCACGAGCTTAGACTAGGGTGTTATATTGCGCTTTCGCGCGTAACCCTGCAGTCCCTCAGAGGAAAGGGTACCGGCGTGTTAGGCCTTATACAGGGGTGTCGAGGTATAACCTCGACGGGGAGCAAAATATACACTAGGATCTTAATAGACCCTAAGTATACACGTAACGACACTTCACTGTCGCCTCCGATCTCTCGGCCACACCAACTCTTGGCCTGACCAGGATAAACTCTCGGTTCAATGTACCTTGAGTCTACCAACAGGCATCCCACACAACTGAGCGTGTCCTGGCACTTAAATAAGCTAGCTACACTTACCTAAGTCGGACTTGACTCTTGTTAGCTGGGGGGAAGACTGCGTTTTATAAACTGCTTAATGTGAGGCTCAGAGAGCCTCTGTATGTCATCCTATGTTTTGTCCTATGCCTATATACAAATATCAAGTGTAAACAAATCTCTGTAGGGGCCTCCGAGGTTTCAAAATAAGTACGACCGAGGGGTCGACAACTCACTCTTAAGTACGGATTTGGGATTGTACAGACGTGAGACAAGGGATCTGAGATGGGTACAGAGCCCTACCTCGGCCTAGTCCAGGAAGCCTCGGCCAGGTTATATTAGGCTAGCCGAGGCTCCCGGATGTCACTATTCCGTCTCTGTCACTCCATCGCGGGATGTATAATCCTCCAATGGGGTGAACCCTCGCTTTTCACCGAAAGGTTCTGTGGCGGTTGCCCTAGCGACTGGGTAGCTACCTCACGGTTAGAACCCAACACCACACAACCCTCAAGAACTTCGCGTACGTTGAAGCATTGGTGCTCCGTACTATGATATTCCGCTCAAGACTCTGGTATTCCCCACTCTGAATGACCAAGATTCTGAAAACCAAAGTGATTTCAGACTCTGAAAACCCGGATACCAGACTCTGGAATCAACGAAGATTCAAGACCATACTGAAACCAAGTGGACCCAAGTTCAAGTCACGCAATCAAGTGATGCTTGACTTGCACATCCCCCGTAATGATGTCTCTACCCATCAGCTCATCGGGATCGGCTGCACTGACCATACTGAAACCAAGTTCAGGTCACGCAATCAAGTGATGCCTGACCTGCACATCCCCCGTAATAACGTCTCTACCTGTCAACCCATCGAGATCTGCTGTACTGACTGCATACTGAAACCAAGTCAAGATACCTGACACATACAAGAACCAAGTGTACCTGAGATATGAAGACTGACTGCTTGAAGGACGCCAAGGACGACAAGGAGAAGAGAGATACCAGAGATATATGAGAGTTATGAGAAAGATAAAACGATAAACAGAGTTCAATTTGCTTGCTACTGCACAAGTCCGCTTGAGATGTATCCAAGCCACTGCGTCGAGGACGTACGCCGTGTGATCTCCACCAAATTCAGTCCCCGTAGGTGGAGATCAGGTAACGTAGAGACCTGTGAGGACCCGCCTATTCCATATCCTAGTTCGGTCGTTTGTTTTATCTCTAGCGGTAGCCCATTTCATATTGCTCGTTTGGACAGGCTCTGGAAACTAGACAGTCGTTTCCAGGGTGCAAGGTAGACTGTTGTATATAGCCGACTGTATTGGTTTATATTTTCCCTCTATATTAGAGGGCGGTGCGCGAACGTAACAGGGATACCAGACAGACCAGGTGTCTGGTAACGAGTCCCTAGTTGACCTAGAGTATTAGCCCACCGTTCAAGGGCCCAGAAAGAATAAGAACGGCTGTATATATTTGTATATTCCTGAACTCTGTATATTTGTTGTTTATCTCTGAGGGTCAAGTATCTCGGTTCTGGATTTGTGATATCCAGACACCGATATCAGACTATCTCTGGTATATTAACCTCTTTTCCGACCACCAACTCTCTGGTAACCTACTTGGTTTCCAGAGACCCCGACTCCCGAACGCTCCTGGAAGGACTTCCTGAACCCCGACACTAGAATCCAAGGGAACACAACTTCTCTTCACTTTGAACTTCAGACTCCGGCGAGGGTCATATTCCCAAGACAACGAACCCACAGGGATACCACAAGGTACCACACGCCCACCTACGTTGTACGGCTCTGAAATCCTTTCAGTATTCATATAACCGGGTTCACTGTACGCCACCTGCTCCGCGACCAAAGTTTCACCGACTTCCACTCCCGTTTCACATGTACGAATTCGTGTTTCGGCCATGCTTGCAACCGATACATCGCCTTTTGACGGAGCAGCTGTAACCCCGGAGCTTTGCACTCAATCTCGCCACGCATTTGGCGGATCACCAAATTGGAGTCCCCGCAGATTACGACTCGCCCCTTATCCAAGGAGGACAGCAACTCGAGGCAGAGCAGCAGTCCGCGATATTCTGCCTCGTTCACGGTCAAGTCGGTCATGTATTCTGACATGGCTTCCACGGTAGTCCATTCTGGAAGCTTCCAAACGATCGCACTATACGCACCACCTTTCCGTTTGGTACGGGCGGATCCGTCAAAGCTGACGACTGAGAGTTCTTCATCTGGCTCGACGGTCGGTGGTAGCAGGACAGCGGTTTGACGCGGTCGTTTCTTCGGGGCAATTGCGAGCAAGGCTTCGTCAACTTCTGCTCGCGTGGTGATGCTTGCGGCTATCACGCTCAATATCTCTTCCTCACCCTTCGTGCATCTTGTGACTTCGAGCGTCCAGCTTGACAGCAACGCTGCCCACTTCCCAAGGCGTCCATCGAACCCGGTGGAGTTCAGCAGCCACGCTAGTGTCGAGTGTCGCGATAGCACCTTGATGGGCCTCGTAACCAGTTGGGTATAGCACACATCCAGAATCCGGAGGAGCGCCAAGACCTCCTTGTCCACCATCCCGTAGTTAATCTCGTTGGGTTTCAAGGTGCGACTGGTGAAGGTTACTGGCCAATACACGCCGTCGTGTTCTTGCATCGGTGCGGCTGAGATTGCCCATTTGCTGGCGTACAGAACAACCACTGGAGTTCGATCTGGATCGAAGTGTCTCAGGACTGGTGTGGAAACTATCTCCGCCTTCAGCATGGTGAACGCGACTTTCGCCTGTGTCCATCGGTCGTCTCCATCTTCCGGAGCCATCTCGCCCCCTGTCCCTCGGGCACTCATACTGATCTTTTCCCTGCGGCGGATCTCGTGGAAATCTACCTCCCTCAACTCATAAAGGACAGCAGCTTAAGCTGCGAAATCTTTGATGAATCGTCGGTAATAGTTCAATCTTCCAGATCGAACTCGTCTTGGCAGCCGATATGCGGACGCCATTTCGACATCTTGCATTCCTCGGGGCTCTGCCTGCGTATTCATCGTTGATTGCGCTCTCAGCGTTTGCTGTTCCTTGAGGAACCGTTCCATCGCGGCATTGAAGAATGTATGCATACGATCCGAGCTCGGCGGAGCGAACGTAGTTCTCAGCCGATTTTGACTCGCGTTCATCTTGCGCTCTTGTAGCATTGACGATCCTGAAGGTCCCAAAGTCATTCGCTGCAGATCGACTGAGTTGTCTGATCCTGCTTCTGAGGTGGCCGACGCATATTGGGATGAGCCGGTTTGGTACTCCGGACTCCGGAAGGACGTCATTTTGGGCGTCTCTTTGAGCGTCGTACTGCCGATCAGTGGTGCCAGTAATTTGTGGAGTGTTGACGTCGCGTCCTGGATCGCAAACAGTTCCGCATCAAATAGCGCATTTGCATCGAACGGCCCCGGTTTGATACCAGCTTCTTTCATCGTGCGCATTAGGACTTTGACGGCTTCAAGTTTATTGGACGTCTCGGTGGGCGCTGTCACTGGGCCTTGTGGGGTGTTACTCATCTTCGGGCGCATGATCTTCATGACCGGGTTTACGATCAAGAACGATGTCAGCTCCCTCTGATAATAAGTCAGCTCCAGCTTGTCCGCAGTCCAGTTCCGCATCTCCTCGCGGCCTTCGACGTCCGAATCAGGGGGCCTTCAGCTTCTTTCGCGTGGATTTCGGCTTCTTCTTCTTCAAAGCAGCACGCGAAGCTGGAGGAATGGTGGTGGATGAAGGTCTATCGGCTTGCGCCAAAGGACCTTCATCAGGCGAAACGTAACGCGAGTTATGTTCCGCAGGGGCTCCCGCAGGAGCCTGGGGAGGAGGTTGAGGTTTCTCTTCGAGGTCCATCGCTGGGCCTCCCTCCTTGTCGTCAACAGAGCTCCTCCCAGCGCTCTGGCGATGAATGTATCCTGCTTCACTCAGCAGCGCTTGCGGCGATACACCTTCCGCTAACGCCTCAATCCCAGGTTCCAACTTGATCTTGGTGACATCTTCGTCGGACTCGCGGGGAAATACCTGTGATTCACCAGAAGATCCGGGCACGCGCACCATTGTGGCGAAGTGGGTCGGCAGAAATAGCTGACTGCCGGGTCCTCTTGCACACGGCGCCCGAACTACCGACTAACGGAGGGGTACTCCGATTGTCCGCTGACACTGAGCTTGGTCTCACCTTGTGTACCCGTCGGTGGGGCGGGTTGCGCTCTTCCGGTGAGTGAAGATGCCTGGTGGGGGATCGTTGAGGAACCGTACGGACGGTACTCGGGATCGTTGGGCAGACGCGCGGGAACTTCTTCACGCGTCTGTGGGGTAAATGCCGCGGGTAAGCCTTGAATATAACTTGGTCCGCGACAGGATGTCCTTGGGTGTGTTTTACGTTCCGTGCTTGCCGCCCCCTATTGACGGGGTCTTCTTGGGGGGTCTTGTGATCGCGCCCCTGGTCAAGCTACCAGGGGTGACCTTCGCTTACTTCTTGTGGGGCCTTGGGGATAGCTCTATCGTCAGGAGGGCCGATGTACGTTCCCAACCTGGAATGGATGCTACGTGGCCTTAGAGGAAGAGCGAGTCCAATGGGTTGAGAGTACCGAAGATTCAGACGCCTTGGGTCTTCTCTTTGGTTGACTGGGTGGTTCGTTGTCGTCGGGTAGGCCAATATACGTTCCTGCCCCGGAAAGTCGAATGCCACGTGTCTTTATAAGAAGAAGCTTCCCTTTGTGTCTTACCAAGAAAATTCAGAAGTCTTGAGTCTAAGGGAGAATCTTGGGAAGCCTTGGGGCTCCTCCTTGATAGACTGAGTAGTTTGCTGTCGTCGGGTAGGCCAATATACGTTCCTTCCCCGGAAGGTCGACTACCACGTGTCTTTACAAGAAGAAGCCTCCCTTGAGTCTTGCGAGAAAATCCCGAAGTCTACCTATCTCCTATCCTACTCGCATAGCCACTAGTTTTACTAGACACAAAAAACATATCCCTAAACTTGATAAGCTCCGTAGGGAGTAGCAAGTTGAAGCATCGCTTCAGCGGACCCTTTGCGGTCCTTGGCAGGCACAGCGCCGCCTGTACCATTGACCTTTCCAGTGAATAGCGACGCACCCAATGTTCTACCTGAGGTACCATAATCCGCAGGGTCCTTCTCCTTAGCTGGAGGAGGTGAGTGCTGACCTCCTCAAATCGAGGCTAAGTATCGCGGTCGACCGGAACAGCCGACGTCGGAGCCCGTGAATGGAAGACAGGCTGGTACCCATGCGGATCGTACGAAGAATACGATAGAGCCGAAAGGGAAGAGCTCCCGTAAGAGCCATACGCATAAGCCGAGTGTTCCAAATACCCCTGCGGCTCATAAGTGGGTATCTGACTGTTGTGTACCCCATGACTTAGAGAGTCTTGTGGCGAGGCCGATGAAACCTTTATCGCCCAGGGGGGTTGTATAGCGCAGCCCAAGATGTCCCTCAGGGTGTAGACCCAGAGAATCGACTTGAGAGTCAACAGCAAGGTGATCGATCCAGAGGTTCGCAGCCGCGAAGCTTTAAACCCAGAGAATCACTCCCCTTGGTTGGCGTGGGTACCTTGTGTAATCCCTGTCGTCTCGTTTGTCTTCGACGGAATGGCACTCCACCGATTGTAAGTGTAGCCTTGAAGAAGTGCAGGAGTGCACGTCTAATCCAGAACGCACCTCCACACCAAAAGGCAAACCCAGAGAATCAGATCACCCGAAACCCAGAATATCACAGATTCAGGGTTGAGGATTTCAGTCAACTCCGGGACTTGGAACTTAGAAGACACCTTACCCGAATGCCCTCTTAGCTTAATAAAACCAACAAATACAGAGTATACAGACACTACAACTAGCCGTCACTTATTCTTTTGGACCCTCGGACGGTGGGTCACTCCTACACTAGGCTCACTCGAGTCCTAAATTCAGGGGCCTAGCTCCCCTGAGGCTCACACAAACGCGCACCACCTCCAATACAGGAGGAAATACAATCACTATCAATAACCTTCCCTTCACACAAGCAGTCAATACAAAATCCTGGAGGCGACTACCTAGCACCCCAGAATACCCTTCGAGAATATGAAATGGGCTACCGCGAGCACAGCAAGTGACCCAACTAGGACATGGAATAGGTGGATCACCCCAGGAAGCTCAAGGCCGTCACTGGTCCCACCTAACTGGACTTGAGTTGGATGGAGTCCACACAGACGGTCGTCCTTCACCGTTGATGTGCCCTTAGCGTCCCGCGGTCGTAGTCTCGGGTCCTCCGGGATTTCGTCGGCAGGCTTGGCCGAAGTCACTTGCGCAGTACAGGGAAAATTGAACTCTGTTTGTCTTTTATCAGCTACTTCTCTTTCTCTATCTCTTCTGCATTCTTCTTTGGGCAAATATCTTCAGGTCACTATGCTTGAGGTCCTAATATCTTGTCTTGAGTATACCTTGGGTTCAGCGGTCCAAACTTGTGATCGGCTTGCGATTCCATTGTTGTCAGGCTTCGAAAGTGCCAAATGTGGGTCCTTGGTCTTGGTCTAGTATGGCACGAGACTCCCTATCGATTCCTTGAAAGTGTCCAATCTGCACATCTGTAATGATTCTTCAAGGTCACACATCACTTGATTGCGGACTGGCTTCAAACTGACTCGAAATCCAGAGAATCACATGATACTCAGGGTCATCTCTGAAATTCCTGTGAAACTCTGGGGATCATTGGGGGTTTATGATGATCTTTGGATATTGGCTTGGGGACACTTGATTTTGGTATTGAGAGTCTGCATTCGTGATCCAAACCCAGAGATTCATCGTGAACTCTGGGTCACCCGTACTCGTGGCGGTGAACTCTGGGTATTAGGTCTGTTACGTCACAGACTCAAGTGTATCTCCAAAAATCCAAGCACTAAGCGGGTTTAGCGGCCTCCTACACATGATCACGGTGGTAGTGGGCTGGTTTTTCAGGGTAATATGATCCTTTGTCGTTACTTTGGTCCACAGCAAGATGAGGTGTACTCTGGGATACGTTCGCCAGAGACACTTTCCGCCAGACTTTAGGCACTCATCGTAAGGGAAAGTCCGCGGCTGGACTGAGTGTTCTTTGCACCCCTGGGTGTGCTCTCCCAGGAATCACACTTCCAACCAGTTGGGCCCATCTGCGGTCAAGCACTGGATTCATCCCATAACATCACTTTTATCCCACAAACGCCACCCGTGTCACACGAATATAGCCGCGCCGCATCCAAGTCATCCACCAATCACAGACCAATACAAACTCCAAGTTACAGAGGTGACGGCACGTCGTCGGCAATTTTCTGGAAACCGCCTCGTGTCAACCGCCCCTCCTGGTCCGGGTCCATCAAAGAGGAAATCGCTCCGAACTGGTGAACCATGGCCAGGCCACGAATACACAGAGCGTCAGCCGCCGTTAACATCAGCACGGCCGTTGCACTCTGTAGACTCCCTGGATTTCGCACACTTCGACGGCACCCTGTCTCCCTAACGGTTGGTCGGGACCTATCTTCAAGGTTCTCTTCTCAAGCACAAAATCTCCAACGGGCATCTCGATGTCATATCTCCATTTCACAGATCGTCGACATGGGAAAATCTTCACCCATGGATGGCAAGCAAGCATCGCCGTCGGCTCAAGGCTAGGCGTCTTCCGGCAACACGAGACATCCAGCGGTCGATGACATCAAGCAGGCGGGTGACTCCCGAGATGAAGCGTCTGGCGACGCTTCGGTAAGCGAGCCCAAGGTGAAAGATGTCAAACAAGCCTCGTTCTCCAGTGTCAAGAGTCCCGATATGGACATGCGTGAGGCTGGTGGCGATGCATCGGCTGGTGCTGCAACTCAGGAGACTGGCGCCGCGGATTTAGAGTCCAAGGCTCCGGATGTGAACATGGAGGCCGCACCTGAGTTTAAAACACCGCGACACGCGACATTGGAAGACGTCAAGGGACTCATTTTCGCGGGTATGCTTCGGCAGGAGGAGGTCGATCTTCCTGACTTTCTGGTTCCTGCGTGTCCTCCACACTGGAAACTACCGGCTCCTCCGGATCTCAAGACCAATGCGTACTTCGTGGGAGTTCCAGGCATTGTGAATGATATCCGCGCAGGTGCGTTTGCTATGGAGGGCTATGGCGGCGCGACTACTCTCGTCGGCTTCGAAGAACTCTCTGACGACGATCTCCAAGAACTGAAGGAGATTTGTGGCGCGAAAGTTGGGGTCGATGTTCTAATCCCACGGCGCTCACCTCTTTCGTCGTACGGTCTGGACAACGCTCTGAATTCCATCGGGGTTCGGCGTTAGATGGCTTCACTCCTGCGCCACTTCAACAGCACGCAGTTCGCAGAGCGTGTGTTCAAGACGACTGGCTATTTGCGCCAAGTCCTGATCATGCGTTCTCTGGCCGTCGCTCAGCAAGGACCTACTGCCATTCAACAGGCAGTCGACGTTCGTTGTAAGAACAAGGAGTTGAAACGCGCTTGGAAATTCACCTGCGACTATTGGTTTCTGGAAGTTCAGGAAGCTCTGGGTAAGCTGGATTCCGCTGAGTCTGAGCACAAGACTCGGTACCAAGACGAGATTGATTTTCTGGAATCTGTGAGAACACAACTCATTGCGCGGCTCGCTGACTCCGAGGAACGCATCCTGAAGTCACGTCTCGAATCTGCCACAGTGGATCCTGGAAATTCTCTGACTTCTTGCAGGAGCACACTGACTTCACGGGGAATTGGGAGCGTCTCCACGACCCCTTCAAGCTCTGTGTTAAGGACGCGAAACCTCCGGAGTCCTGGGACACAGTCGTGAATGTGGCAGCCATGGACAAGCGCAAAGTTGCGGTAGCTCCATATCCCGAAAAGAGCCAGCGTATGCCCCCATCCTCAGGGACTGACTCCACAAACCGCCCCGACGTGTTGGATCTTTCGGGTCCTGGCGGTAGTTCTCAGAGTGGCTCGGGTGCCGATAGCGAAACTCAGAGTTCGAAGGAATCCCAGGGATCCAAGAAAAACTCTGGGGCCAAAACCCCCAGGACTCTGAAGCGTCGGGCAAGCAGCTGCAACCCGCGCCCCCAAGGTCCTCAAGGTCCAGCGTCGCCTCAAGGATCACCAGCCAGGCCGTGGCTTGGTGCGTCATGCTGGCGAGAAGACTGTGGTCTCTAAGGAGGCCGCTCACTCGATGCTGCCTGGCGGCGTTGTCTGGAAAGAGGTCCGTCCGGACATACGTCAGGCTATCCTCGCGGGTCTCAAGTTTGATACCGCTATGGAATGGATTGGCAACGATCGAGCAGCTCACGGACACTTCCGACAGCCACAGTTAGTCAAGATGCTTGTTAGCATGATGTACTGGCGTCGCCTCGACAGGGCCCCTGGAGCAAGTACGTCCCTGAGGCTTACTACGAGATGGCAGATGAGAGTTTGGACCGGAGACCCCGACGTGGTGACGTCCCGGCGCCCTGGGGAAACCTCGATGACCACGTGGTGTACCCTGACGAGGACGCCGATTCCACGGTGGATGACATCGAAAATGATCCTGAATATCAGCCGCCGGCCCAGGAGCCGGAGGATAGCGCCTCCGGCAGCCTTTCCGAGGAAGAGGATGAGGAAATCGCCCCTGAAATTCTGGACGAGGACGACGACGGCGTCGAAACCAAAGAAACTCCGGAATCCAAACCTCGCGCCAAGCGTCCCCGTTCGGGTTCCAACGAGGGATATCAGGGTTCCAACCCAAAACCCAAGAAGCAACGTCGCAAATCGCCCAAGAAAAACACTCTGCTCCTCAAGGTTTCACTGGGTCTCTGGGGAACAAGGTTGTTACACGACCCAAGCATCCCTCCGTGCTGGCACGGAAGTCATACGCAGAGTTGACTGTGGACGATTTGTTGACCGCTGAGGATCCCGAGAATGGTGAGACTTCCTGGCGTATTTACGGAGTTCTGGTACAGTATCCAAGCTCAGCCAAGAGTGCATCTTGTCAGACTCTTGGGTTCCCAGAGTACGAGATTCACAAATACTCGTACGACGTTGCCCACGACAGCTGGAACCGTAGAGCACATCAAGAAGTCCTGGATTGTAAACCCTGGATTACTATGCTCCAGGGTCGCATTCGGGTCTTCTACTTCCATGAACGGGACATGCTATATGTGAAGGCACTCAAACTTGTGGAGGACATTGTGGATGCCATGCACAAGCATGCACAGGCGATTTGGGAGCGCGGACACTGGGTACCTATCCCGACTGAAGAGAAGGCAGACATTGTCCTCGAGTCCCAGCGCAAGTCACGCCGTAACGCGCTTTGCAGGGCATTCAAGACGGTCTTGGACCGCTCCCACGACACCCCAGGCTATTTGCCGTCATTGTGGAACGAGCCGGGTCTCTGGCAATTTCCAGACAAATGCTGCTACTGGATTTGGGAGAATCCCAGGTGTGGTGTTGCAGAACGCACAAATCCGTCAGATCTGGGTAAATATCACGCAACCACAACAATCGCCGAGTTAGGTCGGCGTTTGTTGGCCTGCGCTGGGTTGTCCCCTAGCGGTTCGGCCCTTCCGGGACAGCTGGTGTCTCGCTTCCGCCGAGTACCAACCAACCAAGCCAGCCAATAATATGGTATCCCGTGCCCTCCACCAAAGGATGGACGACGGCGCGTTAGCGCTTTTACGGGTCGCCGAGGCAAAGGTTACTCGGCTGAAAGAGTAACGGTACCCGGGCTGTACGTTATACCGACCCGCCGAGCTCGGCGGGGTTTGTTCTTCGCGCTTGGTGAGACACGCCCTTCCCCGGGCCAACCTAATCTCTTGGCGCTACCAGTCAGAACTCTACAAGCTATGCCTCTCGAGTTCTGACGGCAGACATAATCCGGCCTGTGCAGGGACTTACCAGAAGAGTGTACACGTGTTCTGGACCTAGCAAATTCTGCTCTGTTTAATACTAGGGGCTTAAACCCCTTTTCTGATTCCTAATTGGTTCCTATACAAATATCTAGTGAAATAGAGTCGTTATAGATCTCGCCGACCTTTCAGCCCAGTCGAAGCGACTGTTCCCGGCTCTCCCGATGGCCGTTAGTCCCTGCGCCTGGTCGCATCTTCTTCCGGTAGCTCTGAAGGTACCATAGCCGTGTCCTTGGACTCGGCTTTCCCTTTTAAGAGGTCTTCAGCCGAGTCCGTACCGGAGACCACCGCGCCTAAACTGCTTTTAAAGCCGAGCTCTGGTGCGTCGCAATCTTGTACCGTAGGCCAGGGCTCCTTAGACTCAGCCAAGGGTCAAACTTGATGTTTGCTACATCACGACTGCCCCAGTTATGATACGAGCCGAGCTGGTGAGTGTCAAAACCCATCTCCTTCACCCTCTCAACTATCGACTCGTCACCGCTGGCTCCGTTATTCGCTTCCTCCACGTCATGTCGGCTCCACCAGCTCCACAGCCTTCACAGGTACGGCTCTGCTGTCGTCTCAGCACTCTCGTTCATCCACTAACATGTCAGGTACTTCCACAGGCTTCTCCACTTGTTCCCGTTACTCCTACCGACCATGGTTCGGAGACGTCCGCTGAGCGGCGGGTTAGAGGGACCAGCGCTTGGGGTGAGCAGTGGTCGGGGTAACCCGGTCATTGACCTGATAACTTCCCTAGAAACTGGTTCCGGTTCTGGGCCGTCTTCTCGCACGTCCTCCCCTCGTCAGCCGAGCTCGCCAGGCGACACCACTTCGGACGCCACCATTAAGTCGAGCTCGGTCGGCGTGGCTGCCATGGACCCGGTATCTGCTCTCGTGATGGAACAAGGCGATCGTCATCACAACGAGCACATTCAGTTGGCTCGGTTGATCGCCCTCGCCCTGACTCAGCCACCTGAGCCGTCTAACTCGACTCAGCGCCAGGCTATTCTCCACGCCGAGTCAGCTGGTGCTCTGGTGGACATCCTTCGGGGCCAATATCAGCCTCCCAACTCGTCCTCCGAGTTAGCTCAGCTGAGTGTTGATTTACACTCGGCTGAGGCGTCTAACCCATCCTTCCAGAAGCGGCTGGGCTCTTCGCTGGATCAAGTCGCTCAGCTAAAGCTGCATCTTGAGACATCCGAGCGAGAGTGCCACCTCTGGAAGCGTGAGGTTAACAAATCAGTCGGTCTCGTCACTTTCCTCCGGAAAGCTTTAACTGCCTTCGGAGCTGAGCTCAAGCAGGCTAGGGCTGCCCAGACGGCTGAGGTTACTGCCACTCAGTCCGCTCTTCATGCAGCCGAGCTCATGATCAAGAGCCGAGGCGAGGCTATTACGGCTCTCTCCAGGTCAATCGTCGAGCGGGATGAGGCCTACAAGATCATCCAAGGCGTCTCGGCCAAGCATTTCCAGCAGCTTCAGGAGATCGTGTTGTCGTTGGATGATGATGGCTCCCACAAGCTTCACCACGCAAAGAAAACTATTGACGAGATGCGGGAGACCATCCTCCGCCAGAAGAGGGTCATCAGTCGTCAGGGTTTTGTTCCCATGCATGATCCTCACATGGCTGTTGCGGCCGGAGCCGGGTTGGATGTCCCTGGAATGGATCCGGCGTCGCTCAAACTGAACGCTCGGCTTTGCCGTCTGCTAGCCGAGCGGTTTCCGGAAGTTATGCGAATTCCGGACGGTGAAGACCGGATCGTGGAATTGCGCATCTGTTCACGTCGATCCGGCTCGGCTGGTGTTCAGGCTTAGGCTTCCAACTCGGCTGCTGTTCCTACGCCAGGCCCTGGCTCGGCAGCAGCTTTACCGCCAAGTTCCAGCTCGGCGAGTACTCAAGTTCCGCTTCGCCACCGCCCTTCGCGGTCTATTGAAGCTCTCCGCCGAGTTCGGAAGGATAAACTCACTCCTTCCCAGCGCCTGCGCGTACTGTCTAACCCTGAGTCGGCTACAGCTGCGGGTCCTCGCAAGCGGAAGGTTGTCCTTCCGCCTCTGTAGCCATATGGCTAGCCGTTGCCGGGAGAGGAAGGGTACGAGGAGGCTGCTGCCCTTATCGGTCCTCCGGACGATCGCTTGTCGGCAGCTTCCGACAGCGAATTGACGGTCCCACCGGCTCGGCTATTACCTCGTCAGCGGAAAGCAGCTAAGACTGTTCCTCCTCGATGCTCGGGAAGATCATCCGCCGAGTCGAGCGGCCTTGTCATCCTAGATGCGAGTGTGGACCGTGTGTCAGGGAGTACTTCCGATGGAGCAGCGTCGCATTCCGCTGCACCAACCTCGGCAGGCCAACCCGCCGAGTTAGCTGCGTCGTCGACCCGGCCGGTCGCTCCTCTAGCGTCCTCATTGTCAATGAACACTCCTCCAGCGATAACAGTACCGAGATCATCCTCGGGTGTGGTTTCGATTGTTCCTCCGGTCCCTACGCCGAGTCCCGTGGCTCCACTTGGGACTCCGGTATCATCGCCAGCTCGACCTAGCTCGGCTAAGGGCCCGTTGCAAGTGCCGTCGAGCTCGGTTACTCGTCTCTTGGCCTGCAAAAGTCGTCCCGTGGTGCCATCTCGGGCTGCAGCCATTCCCGCTGGGTTGAAGTCTCCGTACGGCCGCCCTCTCCGTACGGCTGCGGCTACTGCCCGCCAGGTTAACGCCCAGTTGCTGGAGAACCTTGGAACTTCTGACAATGTGGTACTTGGTGTCGGTGATGGATCTACAGGTCACAAGTTCACTCCGCCGAGTTCAGTTTGGTCTCTTTCGCACCCACTAGAATTCTCAAGTGACTCGGCTGATGACGATCAAGCAGCCGAGACCAGCTCGGCGAATACGGCCTCGACCACTGCAAGTAATGCCCCGGTCGGTTCGGCTTCAAGCCTGGCCCTCTCCCGTCTCGCTCAGCTCTTTGGATCTGATGATGAGAGCGATGATGATGACGACCAAGGCTCCGACTCGGCTGACGTATCTGCTGTGTCTATGGTAGCTTCTTCTCCGATTCCCCCTCCTCATGGCAAGATCCAGAGCTATTTGGCCGCTGACCAAGTTCCGCATGGTCCGCCTCCGACTCCTACCTCGGGAGGGTCATCTCCTCAGGTACCAACCCCGTCGAAGAATCACCGGAAGAAGCACAAGCACAAGCACAATCGCCGCTCATCGTCTCCAAGTGGCGGTTCGGACAATAGCGACTCGGCTCATCCGAAGAAGAGACGGAAAGCCGTTCCTGACAAACCCCAGGCGCAAGCGTCACCGGCAGCCGAGTCTGGGGGTCCTGAATCTGGTAGAGCGGTTCCTTCGGGACCCTCCACAACGGGCTCCCAAGGATCCACCTCTCACATCTCGGCTCTGGTTTCCAACTCGGCTCCACAGCCTACAAGCGTTGTTAGCTCGGCTCCGGCCTCCGATTCTACTCGGCGGTTAGCGGAGGCGGCCCTCCCAGCTCAGCTGCAAGTTCCACTGGCGCAGCTCCGCACTAGAGTCATGCAGTCAGCCTCAAGGGACTCGCGCATCACTCCCCAGCTGGCGAGACTCCGGACCTTGCCGTTCTTCCACGCTGGAGACGAGCGATGTTGGGCTGGAATATTGAGCTATCTATCTGGCCGTGTTCCGTTGGAGTCTTTTGGTGGTGCTAAGCCTCGTGTCCGCGCCACTCTCTCACCTCTGGCCGGAGTACGTTCGTTCGTGGATGTATTCAATCCTCTACACCCTTTCCAGCAACTACGTCGTATGTTGCCGGATCTCCCAGCATTTTTCTCTCCGTCAGTTTTAGCTGAGGCTCGGTCTCGGATAGTCGGCCATACTCGACCATCATCACTCATGGAGACTCTTGTAGATTTATAGGTGCAACTCTGGGGAGACCTTCCTGCATCAGGGTCCCCTAACTCGGCTGCTGACCTGGCCTCGCATACTCGTTTATTCGTGGTCATGTGCGAGCGGACTCAATGGTTGCTTGAGGCTAGTGTGTTGATCGGGCTTCACCCTGCCTTCGTGGCCATGTGCGAGCGGACTCACCGGTTGTTTGAGGCTAGTGTGTGGATCGGGCTTCACCCTGCCTTCGACCCTAGCATCCCGCCCGATGAGCTTATTGCAGTCTACAACGTGTGGACTCAATATCGCATCGAGCGGAAACGCCGAGGTGACGCGTTGCGGGGTCTCATGGCGGCGGCCTCGGATGAGCTGTACTCGGCTGCCACAGCCCAGTCCAGTGGTGGGTTACCAACTCCCCGAGTTGATTCGGAGTTGTACTTCGACCCATCAGTTCCGCTCTACCCTTTGGTGAATTTACCTTGGGTCCCGGACAGTGCCCTCTGGTCGGAGGAAGTCCTTGCAGTGGATCACCACGAACCTTGGCGGGCATGGTGGTTGTTAGACCCAGCCCGTCATCCGTTCAACACCTGCTTCCGGCCTCGGAAACCTGAGTTTATGGTATTCGCTCCCCACGGCATGGATCCTCGTGTTGTCGAAGAATCCATCGATGACGATTGTTGGATTTAGCCGAGCCGGATCCACCGCAGATCCCTGTTGGACTTCCACCGCGAGAGAACCGGGCCGTGATTTTCATCTTCGAGGATCTCGGTGGGACTACTCCCCGTCCGTCGTCGGATAATGGATTGGGGTCCCCGAAAATTCGAGGTGCGTCTCCGACGACTTCCTTGTTTGGGCCCGATTCCCCGGTTGCCTCCGCTGGTACTCAATTGTCGACAGCCGCCGACTCGGCTATCCCCAGTCCAGCTCGGCCGCCGAGCTCGGCTTTTGAGATCTTAGCCTCAGCAGCTCAGGCAGTCGCTGCCCAACCGCCAAGTAGTCTTCCCTCAGGTGACTCGGCTTCGTCGGATCCTTCGCAGTTGCAGGAAATTTAGTCAGGCTCCATCTTCATATCTCTTCCATTTCGTAAATCATTAAATCATATATAGTTTGATGCAGTAGCATTTCGCCCAGCTCAGCCTGCTATCTTCACTGAGCTGGCCGGGTTCTTCCAGTGGAATGAATTGTTATTCTTCATCTGCAACTTGCACCATTTGCAGACGATTTTCCCGTGTCGCGCAAATAATCAAAGATTAATCCTCCACAAGACAAATTCGACAAAGGTTCCCAACTCAGCTCTTCATAGCCGACCCACTTCACTTCGAACCTTCGTTCATTCCTTGTTGTACTTGTAGATAGTGGTAACTCATCGTCCAAAATGGCTTCAACTTCAAACCGACTGGCGCCTTCATCCGGTTCCCCGCTGTCTTCTGGGAGCAATTCTTCGTTAAAGTCGAACCGTTGATCTTCTTCGAGCTCGGCTATAAGCCGAGTCGTGGGTCTCTTCTCGGTATCAACCACTTCTTC
The DNA here is from genome assembly GCA_008079305.1 of Phytophthora palmivora. Lineage (NCBI taxonomy): Eukaryota > Oomycota > Peronosporomycetes > Peronosporales > Peronosporaceae > Phytophthora > Phytophthora palmivora. Next base: position 28,972 of record VOQZ01000818.1, on the reverse strand, counting down.
AACCGAGACACATAGATCACCGGGTAGAACCTGTATCCGCTCTTGTCTGGCAATTCCAACTCGTATGCGAACTCCTCAACTTTCCTCTTCACTCTGAATGGGCCATGCCATCTGTGTGCGAGTTTCTTGGTGAGCCCTTGCCTCACTCGTTCCATGAACAACCACACTTGGTCACCTTCCTTGAACAGCGACCTCGTAGACTCAGCAGTGGTTCCCATCGACTCGGCGGTAGCTTCAACCGACTCGGCTGAGGCTCCTCCCAACTCAGCAGTTTCCGAATTTCCTCGAGCTTGAGGCGTAGCTCCCCGTTCAACTCGGCTTAGCAACTCATTATGCTCCTTTGCTCGGCGGGCTTTCTCCATCAACTGGTACTCGGCTGCTAGACGTAATACAACTTCTCTTTGTCCGTTTGCTTCTCGGCGCCATTCGGCTGGAGCAGCCACATCAGCCAAGCTATTTTGACCATGCCTGACTGACCTTGTCATAGCTTTCATCGTTGATCGCGCATCCCAGCCATGTACCAGGTAAAATGGGGTTTCCTGCCGAGTAGAGTTTCTTGAGTTGTTTATCGCGTATACCATCTGTCGTGTTGGACACGATAGAATTCTCACTTGTCGGGTGAGTTCCCACCAACAACACACGCTTCCCCGTGAAGGTCAGCGATTGTTGGATCAAACCTGAAGACCAGGTACGATCCCTTACACCGGGTCGGTTGTAAGCGCTTCTGTATACCGAGGTTGTTTTAGGTAACCCTTACCTACACCACTAGCCACGAGCTTAGACTAGGGTGTTATATTGCGCTTTCGCGCGTAACCCTGCAGTCCCTCAGAGGAAAGGGTACCGGCGTGTTAGGCCTTATACAGGGGTGTCGAGGTATAACCTCGACGGGGAGCAAAATATACACTAGGACCTTAATAGACCCTAAGTATACACGTAACGACACTTCACTGTCGCCTCCGATCTCTCGGTCACACCAACTCTTGGCCTGACCAGGATAAACTCTCGGTTCAATGTACCTTGAGTCTACCAACAGGCATCCCACACAACTGAGCGTGTCCTGGCACTTAAATAAGCTAGCTACACTTACCTAAGTCGAACTTGACTCTTGTTAGCTGGGGGAAGACTGCGTTTTATAAACTGGTTAATGTGAGGCTCAGAGAGCCTCTGTATGTCATCCTATGCTTTGTCCTATGCCTATATACAAATATCAAGTGTAAACAAATCTCTGTAGGGGCCTCCGAGGTTTCAGGATAAGTACGACCGAGGGGTCGACAACTCACTCTTAAGTACGGATTTGGGACTGTACAGACGTGAGACAAGAGATCTGAGATGGGTACAGAGCCCTATCTCGGCCTAGTCCAGGAAGCCTCGGTCAGGTTATATTAGACCAACCGAGGTTCTCGGATGTCACTATTCCTTCTCCGTCACTCCGTCGCGGGATGTATAATCCTCCAATGGGGTGAACCCTCGCTTTTCACCGAAAGGTTCTGTGGCGGTTGCCTTAGCGACTGGGTGGCTACCTCACGGTTAGAACTCAACACCACAACTGCCCCCGCCTCGACGCGAACCTTCCCAACTGGTGACCGTCGTGGCGCCTCATTCTCCAATTTCCTTCCGACCTTCATGGTCCGCCAGTCGCGCGCCCTGGAGCGGGCCACCGCCGCAGCTATGCAGGCTCTCGGGCCTCGAGAACAGGTATGTAATAGCTTGCAAGTTCGCCCGAGGCTTCAGTCCACACCTTGACTCACTGTTTGTATCTTCAGACGTCTACTGACGTGCCTTCCGAGGCTCAATTCACTCCTCCAGAGCATCCTGGAGCCGCTGAGCAGGCGGCGGGGACCCCTCTGTCACCAACCCCCGCGCTGACAGTGGATTCAGCAACTCGCGGGGTGTCAGGAGGGTCTTCGCCAATTTTATCGCCTTGCTCGCCTCCGACGTCTCCTCTTCCGTCTTCTTCCGAAGCGGGCTCTCGCTCGACACCAACTCCCGCGCCGGCAGAGGATTCGACAACTTGCGGGGTGTCTGGCGGGAGCTCTGCAGACGTTATTGATGGGGAGAGTCCTGTCGGTGATCCCACCGAGCAGTCAACTTTGACTCTCGCCGACCCTCAACTTGTGCAGCTCGCAAAGCTTGTTATTGATGTTGCTCGCAATCCACCGTGCCGCGTCGACGTAAACCTGGACCGTCGTCTGCAGAACGCGTCAAACCTCGGTGAAGTCTTGGTTGCTGCTATCGCTCCCGTCCGGATTCCCCTTCATGAATCCGAGGAGATGGTCTCGCTACGGGACGAAGTCTCTCGATGCCAAGAGCAGGTCAAGGATGCTGAAGATAAGCTCGCAACCGAGTTCCAACTCCGAACAAGGGCCGAGATGTTCTGCGCCCAAGCTTCTTGCGACTTCAATGCTGCTGCCAACACTTTGCACTCTGTTCGGCTGGAGAACGTAGCCCTCTCTCGGCAGCTCGCACTGGCCAACGCTGCTATAGCGACTCACGCCGAGTTCATGGCTCAACTCGTTCTTCGCGTGAAGAACGCCGAGGCTGACTCTGCTGCAGCCAGGCGGACGATCCGAAAGGATTGGGAGCGCTTCAAGGCTGGTGTGGCGGCATATAACGAGCAGATGGCCAAGCTTGGGTCTTACCTGCTTCGGAGCGACAGCCGGAATGATGGTACGGTGCCCGCTCGCATCCAAGCTCTGGTGACCGAGAACGCTGGCTTGCAGAGAGCAAATTCGATCCTCCGTCAGCATTCGGCTAACCACGGCCTAAACACCGATGCACTTGTCCTCGCTTCGGTGGGCATTACGGCTGACGACATCGACTGGAGTCTTCTCGGTTTGTCTCCTCCATGTGTGACGGAGGAGACCCCTCGTACTCCTAGTTCTGATCACTCGGGTGGTGACTCAAGTGACAACGAGGCTTCAGATTCGACGCAACAAGCCATTTCGGCGCCCCCGAGCACCACAGGTAATCCAGAGGGCGACTCCGAGGATTCTCAGCCTGTCGGACCTCCTTCGAAGCGTCGTCGGCTTCGTCGCCACCAAGTCCCAGCGGCTAAGTCTGGTTCGTCTACCTCGGCGGCTCCGAGGTCTTCGTTGCCACTCACTCGCCGGCTCGGTCGTCCTTCAGTGAAGCCCACGCGTCGCTCGCCGGCTACGACTCCCGTTCGGTCGCCGTCCACCACACGCCCGTCTCTTGCTGTCTCTCCGACGCCGGTGCCGACTCCCAGTGCTTCGACGTCGGCTGCACCGGCTTCGACTTCGGCCGTGCCAACCCTACTGGCTCCTCTTTTGGCTGCGCCGGCCGCATCTGTCGAGGCCGAGGCCTCGCCTGGTTCACAGCAAGCGTCGTCCCAAGCTGCGGGTGAGGAGTTTGAAGACGGTGAAGTGGCTGACGAGCCTCCGGCCGCGTCAGATAATGAAGCGGAAGACACGGAAGAGCTTCCCGACTCGGACGAGGATGCCACTGCTTCCAATGCTGCAGCCTCCGAACCCTCGTCCGAAGTCATTGACTTGGCGTCCGGTAATGCAGGTAATGCTGAGGTTTTGAAGCCCGTGGACAGTCCATTCTCGTCTCCGGTGATTTCATTGCCTCGCAAGGATGGCCGGCCTGTCCGGGGCGCGTCTGTGGTATCCGGTCTCCGTTCAATGGAGATGGTGGAGCGAGAGCTCGCTGAAGATGATTTCGTCCTCGGTCTCTCCCCGACTGGGTCCACTCCGCCAGCCGTGGCGCAGGCACCTCCTACCACTGCATCCGGGACTGGTAGTCGCCAAGTCTCTCAAGTCCAACCTCCAAGCTCTCGGCCGGTTGTGACTGCTCCATCTGCCGTCTCTGTTCCGGCGTCCTCGTTGTTCCGCCCTAGGCGGTCGCAGTCGAGCGCTCGGAGACCACACGCGGTGGTCACGGCAACGTTGTCTACAGCGCCAGGTCCAAGCTCGGTGACCTTCACTTCTATCGGCAGCAGCCTTCAGCTTCCTCTCGGGTCGAAGAAGCTCGCCGCTCTAGCTGGGCCTTTCTTGGAACCTAGTTTTACCGCGCCCGGAGCTCAGGAGGCTTGGTGTCAGATTCAGAACCGGAGTCTGTCCGAGCCTCTGCCGAAGAATGGAGTTTCGCCCGTGTCCGCTGCCAGTCTCTCTGCACTGATGGACTGGAAAAACCCTGGTCATCCGTGGCAGCAGCTACGTCGCCGGCTACCCGAGCAGCCGTGCCTTTTTGATTCCAGCGGGTTCCCACCGGGGACTAAGATCTCTATTCGAGAGACTGGGCTCGGACGCACCGTCAAGATGTGGCGGCAGTTCCAAGGCACCTCCACGGACAAGTCCGAGAAAGCAGACTTGGGTCTCGCTTTGTGGGTGCGTCGCCACTGGATCCAAGTCTCGGCTGTCGAGAATTACCTCCGCCGTCTCGAAAGAGAACATGGGCGTAGAGATCCTCTGGTTGTCGCCTTGGTTGCACAGTGGAAGGCGTACAACAAGGCTCGGAATCTCCGTGCGGACCGTCTCCGTCAGCAGATGGTGTACCGAGTCTGGGAGTGGAGTATTGAACGTGACAGCAAGCCTCGGGAGCACTCTGCTGAGCTCCTGCTGGAGCCCTCTTACTTGCAGTACCCGTTTGAAGTGTTGGATTGGGCCCCAACAACGGATAACTGGATTCAAGAGCTCGTGGTTCTCGATGCGCAACAGCCGTGGCGCAATTGCTGGATGGATGCTCCCGCCGAGCATCCATTTAACACTACCTTCGCTCCCTGCAACCCTGATGTGCCGCTATTTGTTCCTCGGCATCGCTTTCATGCAAGTGTGGTGTCCTCGATTATGGTTAATCCAGCTCTGGATCCGGCCGCTATTCGTGCTTCGTGGGCAGCCGAGTCTTCGGACACTCCAGGCTCGGCTCCGGAGGCTCCGGTTTCCGGTATTTTAGGGTATCCTCCTGCTGACATCCTGAGTGCCGGCTTGGACGTCCTCGTGGACTTGGCTACCGCCACCACCGAGATATAACCTCGGTCGGCGTATTTCGGTTTCATTGTCCAAGCTACTTCCGTAGTTCCAAGAGTGCTGTAGCGTAAATTGGTAGCTTGGTTTCTCCATCGTTCTTTGTCGTAATTTCCAATTCATTGGTTCGTTTACTTTTCATCATGCAAATATGCAGTGTTCGGTACAGTAACCTTCATCACTCCTCTCTGTAGGCGGTACCGACCCCGCAGAGGATTCTCGTTTTCAGTACAGTAACTTCTTTTCGTCTGTCACTGCAGGCTGTACTGGCCCTGCAGGCAGGTCAATTTTCGGTGACGTTCTATTTAGTCCTCGTCGGCAACTTGGACCATTTGCAACCGTCGGTCACTGCGCTTCTCTCTCAAGTAGTCATAGAGAAGACCTCCACACGACAAATTGGACGCAGGTTCCCATGTTGGTTCATCGTATCCCAACCACTTCACTTTGAACTCTCGGACGGCTCGTTCGGTGCTTGTGGATAACGGGACGCGGTCGTCGAGAATAGCCTCGACCTCGTATTCGCCGGCGAGTTGATCAGGCTCCCAGCTATCTTCGGGAAGCAATTCCTCGTCGAAATCTAGTCTCGTTTCCTCTGTCACCTCCGGTATCAGCCGACGCTTCGGTCGACTCCCGAATTCGTTTACAGCTTTAAGTCGTGATACATGCACAACAGGGTAGAACCTGTACCCGCTTCGGTCGGGTAGTTCTAACTCATATGCGAACTCTTCGACCTTCCTCTTCACTCGGAATGGCCCATGCCATCGGTGTGCTAGCTTCTTCGTCAGTCCTGGTTTCACTCGTTCCATGTACAGCCACACCCGATCGCCAGGCTCAAACAATGGCCTCGGTGCGGTGACCGGGGTGTCGTCTGCTGCCTCTGAGACAGAGTGTGCTTCGTCCGAAGGCTCGGTCTGACCAGTGTTCGGTATAGCCACTTGTTCTCTTCCACTAAGTGTTTCATTGTGTTTCCGGGCTCTCCGAGACTTCTCGGTGGCTTGATATTCCTTAGCCATTTCTAGTGCGATCTCCTGTTGACGGTTCACTTCTCGGCGCCATGCTAATGCGTCAGTTTGCTTTCCAGACCCTCGTTTGAGCGACGACGTCATCGCTCGGAGCGTTGACTGTGCGTCCCAACCATGAACAAGGTAGAACGGGGTCTCCTTCCTCGTTGCATCCATCGAGTTGTTGATCGCGAAGATCAACTTCTCAGCGATCTCATCCCAGTCTTATTGGAGCGGGTCCTCGGCGTACACCCGCACTGATTGCATGACGGTCTTCACCGACCGTTCTTGTTGGCCATTAGCCTGTGGACGGTAACTCAGGGTCGCTCTTGACCTTGATTGCATCATCTCGGCGAAGGCTTGGAACACCTCGCTCATGAAGCGTGGGTCGCGATCATGACTAATCATTGTCGGAGCACCGAATCTTCGGTAGACACACTCTTCGAAAGCCTTTACCACACAGAGCGCAGTTGTGTCGGCCATTGCCTTTCCCATCACGAAACCTGTGAACGCGCACTGGAAGAGCAAAAGCGCTGTATTGCCCCTCCGAGACTTCGGTAGTGGTATGACAAAGTCCATCGACACCAGTTGGAACGGTCTCTCGGCGAGTACGTTGCCGGGCGAATACCCTCTGAACTGTGGTCGGCTCTTGCTGGAACTGCAATCGGGGCAAGACCGTACATGTCTTTCGACATCTGCGTAGAGACCGATCCAATAGTAGTCTTGTCTGATCCTGTTGAAGGTTCGAACAATGCCTTGGTGGCCGCCTTCTAGCGAGTCATGGCAGTTTTGCAATACCTCTTGGACCATCGTTGAGGGCACCACCAGACGTAGGATAGTCTCCTCTAGCTGTCGGTCGCTCCTCCGGCGGCTCATCCCGAGGTAATACAGGACGTTATCTTCGCTTAGCGTGAATCGGTCAGACATTTTCCATGAATCTCTCGCTGCTCGATAACCGAGCTTCGAGTCTTCACCACGGAGCACTGTCTTGAGGTTAGACCACCTCAACTACTCGTCTTGGGCTACTGCAATCCGTCTCCGACGCTCTCGTTGGACCGTCAGAGGGTCTATGTCGTTTGCACTCGGAGCTGTTGAGGTTGAATCCTCGGTGTTCGGTTGCTCCTCTCGCACCTGGTTTTGAGCTTTGCTAGGCGTATCATTCGCTTTGACTTGACTGTCCGCTTCTCTTCGGTCGACTATCGAGGTCTCGTTGGCGAATCTGACCCGCTTCTCGTTAACTTCAGCTTGTTGCCGGGTGGTCACCGTTAGTCGTCTGGTCTCAGTGTCGTCTTGCACAAAATCGAAAAAAGTTCTGCGATGGGAAGAGCCTGTTCTCATATAGGCTCGGATAGTGTTGACCGATGGTTTGTCCTCGGTCTCGGCCTTGGCAGTTGGTTCGTAGATGACGTCTTGAATACGGTTTAGCGCAACCAATTCTGATAGCCTGGCCTCGGTTGACACCACTTTAGAAACCTTGCTCTCGAGTGTTTCGCTTGCAAGCGAGTCTGAACTCTCGGACCACGTGCAAGTACTTCACTGACTGGAACTTGGCTGTAAGCTCTCGGTGGCGGTTTAGTTGGGTCAACAGTGACTCCTTACGACATGCGATCACCCCTAGGGACTGCTGGATTGCGAGTCTCGAGTCGCCCACGATGACTAAGACCTCGGTCGTGTGCTCTAATGCAGCTTGTACTCCGTTGTACATTCCCGCATACTCGGCGAGGTTCACCGTGGTTACCTCGAGGTAAGCACTCGCAGCGGTCACAATAGTCCACTCTGGTAATCTCCACAGTATCCACGCACAAGTGCCATAGCCACCGTGCTTCTCGGTCTTGGCCGAACCATCAAATGACAGCACGAAGCCTTGGTAGGACCTCGGTAGCCGTGCATACAGCAGGTTCGGGTCCATCCTAATGCTCGGTGACCCTTTGGTTGGTGGGGCGACTTGTGCTAACGAGTCATCTAAGTCGACGAAGCTCGTCAAACCTGCTTGGAGCAACTGCGCGAATGCGCAATCTCGTTCCTTCACCCGCTGCACCACTAAGTGCCACGGGGACAACATAACTGCGAACTGGGTCGTGCGTCCGAACAATGTTTTGGACTTATGTAGCCAGTCGAGCGTCGAAAACCGCGTATAGACGTGGATGGTCCGACCTGCGAGCTGAGTGTAGCACACCTTCAGCAGCAGTAGCAGGGCTAAGACCTCCTTCTCGGCCGGATGATAGTTCATCTCGGCGTCCTTGAGAACACGCCCGCAAAACCGAATGGGGTGTAACTTACCATCGTGTTCTTGCATGAGAGTAGAGCTCAGCGCCCACTCGTTCGCGAAGAGCATGACGTGCACCTCTTTGTCTCGGTCGAAGTGCCGTAATATCGGGGCGTCCATCACCTTCTGTTGGAGTGCTGCGAAGCTTCGTCTGGCTACCGTGAGGTCACCCCCAGGTGCAAAATCTGCGTCCTTCAACTGGTACAACGCAGCGCCGTACACTGCGAAGTCTTGGATGAACCGGTTGTAGTAGTTGAGCGCACCCAGGAACGACTGCATACCTTTCTTTGACGTTGGGAAAGGGACCTCCGTCACTGCCTTGATCTTCTTTGGATCGGCTCGAATACCCTCCGACGAGACTGCGTGGGACAGGAAGTCCACCTTGGACTGCACAAATATACTCTTCGTGAAGCTGACGCTGGTTCTACACTCTGTGAAGCGTTGGAGAAGTCGGTCCAGCGTCACTAAACAGCCGTCGAACGTCTCGTTACCGAAGCATATGTCGTCGACGAAGGATCGTCGGTCGAACACCGGAACCAGCGAAGACTCGTCCGACTCGCCGTTCGCAAACATGTCGCCCGTGGGACTATTCACCAACAGGGACACCGCGTCCATAACACTAGAAGACGCTCGGTCGGCCTCGAACTTGGTTCGAGCCCTCGGTGGAGCCTCTGAGTGCTGGTTACAATCCTCGGTAGCGACTGTCCGGGCATTTTGACCTGTTCTTCAGCTTCACGCATAACTTTCGCGAATTGCGACCATCCGCCCTTTGGCTGGACAAATCCCCAAAGGGCATTGTCGATCATCCGCTGGTAAATCATCGGTGCGTTCTTGAGACCAAATGGCATCCGTAGCCACTCAAAATGCCCCAGTGCGCAGACAAATGCAGAGATCTTTCGAGCTCTCTGTGTCATCATTATGGCCCAGAATCCGCTCGCCGCGTCCAACGAGCAGAACCACAGATAGGCCTCCATGTCAGTCAAAAGGTCGTCAACGAGCGGCATGGCGTACTCCATGATCGCTGTGACTGCATTCACCATCTTGTAATCAATACACAGGCGGATATCGACACCGTTCTTTTTCAGAACAATCACAATCAGGGACGCCCACGGGTTGTCCGAGAAGGTAATTAGTCCAGCCCGTAGCAATCCTTTCAGGAGCTCATACAGCTTTCCGAGAAATCGCAACGGCGTCCTCCGAGCCCTCTGCTTGATGGGCGCGTGCCCTTGCACGTCAATATCGCACACCACACCGTATGCTGGTGGTGGTAGCGCATTACCACTTGAGATCATGATCTTCTCGTGACGCTTCAGCACATCAACAAGCTTCTGTTGTTGACCCACATCCAGGTCCTTGTTCTGAACGTTCGGACCGGTGTAATCTAAAGCAGTAACCGTAATCTCGGTCAGGTCAGGCAGGAATGCCAATTCTTGTGCGTAGTCGGTGAGCTCGATGTCGTTCGCCAAGTGCTCGGACACGTCATTCTTTTCAGCATCACGTTCCGACACAACTCCTGCTGCAATCTCATGCATCGCGGACACGTAGGTAGCATTCAATATGCACTCCAGATCTTCAGTAGGACACGGGGTATGTATGGCTCGGTCGTCTGGCTCGTCCAGAATCTGGCCCGAGGTGCCGATATTCTCAGATGTCACCCTAGTTGAAGACTCGGTGCACGCGGCATCGTCTGTAGCGTGAGTCGAGGACTGCCTCTGAACTTGTTCGAACACTCGGTCGCCACACTCTGACACTGGTATCGCGTTCTCGTTCAAACAGCGTCTCGTCACGGCTCTCCGCGTAGGCAAGGATCTGCCACTCCTTATACTTGTTAGACCGCAGGCGTACGTACCCAGGCTCACGCCGAAGTTCGCCTATTGGTACCCATAACACAACCGACTCATGTTTCGAGCAATTAGCGACGCTCGGTGTCACATTCGTCAGCCGGATCCACGTCGGGTGCCCCCGTCTAAATCTCGTTACCGTCGGGACAAGTCTCTCCGTCCGTCGGATCCAAACTTCGTGAGTGTCTCGAGAGGGTCGTTTACACCTAAGCCGGAACTCTCGCCACTCATGACCGGGGATATACAAATCCTCGGTCGGTCCACCAACTACCTGAGTGCCATAGGGTTCATCATCCGCAGCGCTCAGCGACTTAATCAGTGGCACCATCACTTCATCTGGCAGTCTAGCTGTCCCGTGGAACAGGTCTAGCCGGACACCTGCCGGAATCATGAAGTCCGTTCCGAGGACCACATCGACTCCTGCACTGTGGTTCATGATCCACATTTCAAACTCGTACACTCGCTCCCACCCCTGGGTGATCTTCACGAGCGATCGTCGACGAGTCTCTAGCACTCCAGGGTTAATTCCCCGTACTTCCAAGCTTCGGTCGTGGTCTGGGACTTCACGCAACCGCAACCTCTTGGCGTAGTTCACCGAGATCACGCTGACGTTGGCTCCAGTGTCCAACAGGATCCTCGTTCGCACATCATTCACCGCGCCCTTGACCAAAGCTCTCATTCCCTTCCTCTTGTCGTACCGTTGGGACGACCACCACCCCAATCTCTCGCCCGGGAGCAACTTCGTCATCGGGACGAGACGTCGGGGCGATCGTTCAACTCGGGACATACTAGCAATCGAACCCTCGGTCTTGCGGCCACTAGGTTCGCCGATACTCCACTCCTTCACTCCACACTCACTGAGGTATACACCTCTCTTCTTTTCGTCTTCCATCGTTTTCACACTCGTAATCTCTCGGTCTTCGGGCCAATTCACCTCACCCGCGAACGCAAACATATAGTCGGCGTCTATTGCAGGTTCGGTTAACTGTGGCAGCCCGATTGGGACCAACCCAGTTTCAGTTGGCGGGCTGCCTAGTTTAAATGATTCCCGAACACTAAGCTTTGCAGCTCAGGCGTGAGATCTTTCTTGTCGACCTTCGATCGTAGGAGGTTGGTGAGCTCGTTGAGGGCGTCACATCTTCCAGCGTCGTGCACTTGTTTACACAGCTTGCATCGCCTGTAGCAGTAACGCACGGAGTGTGACATACTGCCACAGGCTGCACAAGGACCGTACTGGCGCTGTCGGTTGTCTCGTCCGTAGCTTCGGTCTTTGTTGAAGTGACCATTACCGCTCCTGGGATGTCGGCGGTCGGACCGAGCGAACGTACCCTCTGCAGCGGCGCGGCGTTCACAGTCGTTGGCGGCTGCAACGTGACCGTATTGACCGTCGGGACTAGTATCGCTGTCGGAGCTCTCACTGGAACATCGGCTGTCATAACCATGATGGCGCGTCTCTGGGCGGTCTGATCGGGACCTAGTAGCGTCGTTCACATTCAATGCAGCGACGAGGTCAGTTAGCGCATTCGCTACCGTGACTCTCGGGCGTGAATCGTCGCGACAGCGTTCTCAATCATGTCGATCACGGCGATAGCTGTCTCGCGAATCCTCTGTGCGCCTACAATCATGTCGGCGGCTGTCTTCTTGGTTCTTAGGACGGCGTCCTGACGACTCTCGGGATGTTTTACGTTCCCGACGACGGAGGATGTCGTTGACCATATCTTCGAGGTCATGAATATCCTTAACTCGGACGTGACACAGACGCTCTTCCAGACCTCGGTCATCACACGTATCCAGAAGTGTTCCACATGGCCCTTGGCGTCGCGTCCACCGTTCTCGAACTGCACTCCGGCATTGCGGGCACAGCCGTTCAGCCTATTGAGGTAATCACACACGTGCTCTTTGTCCTCTCGTTTCGCTGAATAATACCGAGCCTTCGCAGACTGAGTAAACCGTGAGCAGTAGTAGTTGATAAATGCGTCGCTCAACAACTTCCACGTACGACGAGTCCTACGTGGGAGTTGTCGGTACCAATGTAGAGCTCCATCTTGGAGACTAAGTTCGAACGCCATGCACCACTCGTTTGGTGATGTATGCGTTCCCTTCATCTCGTAGATAAAGGTTCGGAGCCATTGCATGGACTTCTCGCTCTTGTTCCGGAGTCCAAAATAGGGCTTGATGTTGCCGAGTGGAAGGTGGGTTGCGAGCTCGAGCCTCGGTGTGGAGCTTTTAGTCTCCGCCTTGCTCAGCTCGCGGATCTGGCGCGCCCACTCCTCGGTGAGGTCTCCGTCGAGATAATCGAAGTCACCTGAGTCGCTATCGCTGTCCGACGAGTCTTCTGGACTATCGTAGTTCCTGGCGGGACGTCGGCCGGTCTCTTGACGAGTGTTCGGAGTGGGGCGTAGACTTTCTGTCTCCTCGGCTAGCCGCTCAGATCGACTTGCAGACCTCGGTGTCACCATGTGCGAATCTTGCATGTACGGTGAAGCCTCGGCCGTAGCCGTAAAGACACCAGCATCGGAACCCTCGTTGACACGCTTCTTGGGAGTTTGAGGAAGCGGGACCTTTGAGGGGTCTGCCGCTTCCGGTGCGCGTCGGGCTATAGGTTGACGGCCTGCCCCAATCTCGGACACCCTGAAAGATGTCCGCAACATCTTCTTCCACTTTCGCAACGCTGTGCCGGCATCAGTTGGTGTCCAATCCTTGAGTGCGGCGTCAGAGGGAAACCTCTGAGGCTCGCACCCCATAGCACGGAGGAGTAGCACAGTATCCTGAGCCACTTGTCGAGGCTCGTTGAGTCAATGGGTACAGCTAGCTCACCCCCGAGGTCCATCCAGACAGCCTGGCGGACCAGCTTCGGGTCGAACAGTTGCATCCAAATGCTCCTAGTCTTCATGTGTTCCAGGCAGCGACCTAGAACCTTGTTGGCAGCCGGCGTATCACCATTGACTGGTGGCCGGTTGCCTGTCGACCGAGAAGTTGCCTTCCCGGCCATCGCCGACGGCTTCAAACCATCGGACCCATCATCACTGTCCTCGGTGGCCGGTTCAGACCAGCTACGTCGTCCAGCTCTTCGGTGAGGTTACGCGCGAGCGACCTCACCCCTCCGCTGCGGCCTACAGATACCACAGCGGCTTCCGAAAGGTCGGGTATTGCTGCCTTCTCTTCCAGGTACTCTTCATCATCATCTTCCTTGGCGTCGGAGTAGCCAACCGACTCGTCAAAACTTCCTGAACGTTCGGCAATCGTCACCAAACGAGATGTCGGTGGTGTCGACAATGAACTTCCAGGGTGCACCGTAGGTTCGGTGCGTGTTCCACTTGACTTCATCGGTGTTGCTGGTACCGCTGACTTGCCCCCTTTCGCCATTTCTCTCTTCTTCTCTCTCTCGAATGCTCGTTAGGGTAGAACCTAACACAACCACAACACACAGAAGGTCACACCAATCCCGGGTCGCGGCACCAGTTGTCGTGTAGGACACGATAGAATTCCCACTTGTCGGGTGAGTTCCCACCAACAACACACGCTTCCCCGTGAAGGTCAGCGATTGTTGGATCAAACCTGAAGACCAGGTACGATCCCTTACACCGGGTCGGTTGTAAGCGCTTCTGTATACCGAGGTTGTTTTAGGTAACCCTTACCTACACCACTAGCCACGAGCTTAGACTAGGGTGTTATATTGCGCTTTCGCGCGTAACCCTGCAGTCCCTCAGAGGAAAGGGTACCGGCGTGTTAGGCCTTATACAGGGGTGTCGAGGTATAACCTCGACGGGGAGCAAAATATACACTAGGACCTTAGTAGACCCTAAGTATACACGTAACGACACTTCACTGTCGCCTCCGATCTCTCGGTCACACCAACTCTTGGCCTGACCAGGATAAACTCTCGGTTCAATGTACCTTGAGTCTACCAACAGGCATCCCACACAACTGAGCGTGTCCTGGCACCTAAATAAGCTAGCTACACTTACCTAAGTCGGACTTGACTCTTGTTAGCTGGGGGGAAGACTGCGTTTTATAAACTGGTTAATGTGAGGCTCAGAGAGCCTCTGTATGTCATCCTATGCTTTGTCCTATGCCTAAATACAAATATCAAGTGTAAACAAATCTCTGTAGGGGCCTCCGAGGTTTCAGAATAAGTACGACCGAGGGGTCGACAACTCACCCTTAAGTACAGATTTGGGACTGTACAGACGTGAGACAAGGGATCTGAGATGGATACAGAGCCCTATCTCGGCCTAGTCCAGGAAGCCTCGGCCAGGTTGTATTAGGCCAGCCGAGCCTCTCGGATGTCATTATTCCTTCTCCGTCACTCCGTCGCGGGATGTATAATCCTCCAATGGGGTGAACCCTCGCTTTTCACCGAAAGGTTCTGTGGCGGTTGCCTTAGCGACTGGGTGGCTACCTCACGATTAGAACCCAACACCACACATCTTCTCGGCTATATCATCCCAGTCAGCCTGTAATGGATTTTCCACGTAATCCCGCACTGTCTGGATCATCGCCTTCACTGACCGCTCTTGTTGACCGTTAGCTTGTGGTCTGTAACTCAGCGTGGCTCTTGACCTTGACTTCATCATCTCTGAGAACTTCTGGAACACGTCACTCATGAACCTGGGGTCTCTGTCATGACGAACCAGGGACGGAGCACCAAACCTCCGGAAGACACTTTCTTCAAATACTTTCGCCACTTTCAGTGCCCCTGTCTCGGCCATTGCCTTCGCTATCACAAACCCCGTGAAGTGATCTTGAAACAGTAATAGAGCTGTGTTGCCCCGTCGAGTTCGTGGGAGTGGTATTACAAAGTCCATCGACACAATATGGAATGGTCGGTCTGATACGATGTTGCCAGGGGAATACCCTCTGAGCTGAGGCTTGCTCTTGCTAGTACAACAATCCTCGCATGACTGAACGTGCCACACCACATCTGCATATAACCCAATCCAGTAGTAGTCAGACTTGACTCGGTGGTAGGTCCGCAATCCCTTGGTGACCTTCCTCCACCGAGTTATGGCAGTTCTGCAGGACTTCATAGACCATGGTGGTAGGGACCACCAGTCTAAGATTCAGACTCGGCTCGTCATCTCCACCCCGTCGGCGACTTCGATTATGACGGTATAACAGTCCATCTTCGCTGAGTACAAAATCGTCTGCCACTTTACCGGCATTTCAAACTCGGCGGAATGACAGTTGACTCAGCTCGCCTCTCAGGTAAGCTTTAAGATCTGCCCACCGTAGCTCTTCATCTTGGACCTTGCCAATGCGTCGCCGTCGTTCAACTTGGACGACCGCCGGGTCAATGTTATCGGCGATTGGTGCCCTTGAGGCGTTCAACTCGAGTTCGTTTCCTTGTGAACTCGGCTGTGTGTCCCCGAACTCTGCTTCACCACTGGTTTCAATTCGCCTAGCTGGCTGACGTCTTCGGATCTCGAGTTCACTGTTCAGGTCGGGTTCCGTTGCTTCAGGCTGAGTCGAGTCTTCCACGTTTGCTGGTACCGGCTTGTTTGTTCCTTTATTTCGTCATCTTTGAAACGGACGCGGGCGTACCTGGCTACGAGTAATTGGACACGCTTTCGGACCTTCCTCACAGTCATCAGTGCTGTCACTGGCCGTATACAAAATTTCTGGTATCCGATTCAGTGTCTTCAACTCGGCTTTTCGTTCAGCGTTCAGAACTACTCGGCTAATTTGGGTTTCCAATGCTTCTGTGGCCATTGAGTCGGCAGCCGAGTTGTATAGTCGTATCACATGTAGGTATTTGACCGAATTCAACTTTTTGTCAATTTTTTGTGGCGTGCCAACTCGCCTTGAAGCGTTTCCTTCTTGCAGGCTATCACCCCCATGGATTGCTGGATTGCAAGCCGCGAGTTGCCCACGATCACTAAATCAGTCACACCTCGGTCGATAGCTGCTTTCACTCCATTGCTCATCCCCGTGTACTCGGCTAAATTGACCGTGGTCGACGAGAGGTACGCACTCGCAGCGATCTCAATGTTCCACTCAGGTAAGCGCCAAAATATCCATGAACAGCTGCCATAGCCGCCATTCTTTTCCGTCTTCGCCGATCCATCAAACGACAGTACGTGCCCCTTATAGTCTCGTGGTAGTTTAGCATACAGGAGCTCAGGGTCCATTCGGACCGTAGCCGAGTTCTTCGACGGCGGGGCAATGTGCTCCAGTGACTCGTCTAACCCCACATGCGGGGTTATTGACGCTTGCAACAATTGGATGAAGTAGACATCGCGTTCTCGCACTCTCTTTATCTTCAGATGGTAGGGTGACAATAGTACAGCGAAACTTACAGCTCGGCCATATAACGATGTGGACTGAAAGACCCATTCCAATGTGGAGAATCGGGTGTACACATGTAGTACTTTGCCTGCTAGCAGTGTATGACATATCTTCAGTAGCTGGAGTAGCGCTAACACTTCTTTCTCAGCTGGATGATAATTAACTTCGTTTTCCTTCAACAACCTGCCGCAAAATCGTACGGGGTGCAGCTTGTCGTCATGCATCTGCATCAGTGTGCTGCTTAATGCCCAATTGTTGGCAAAAAGCATGATGTGAACCTCTTTAGCCGAGTCGAAATGGCAGAATTGGCGCAGTTGCCACTCGACTTTTTAACTCAGCGAAAGCTGCTTGAGCGACCGACAAGTCTTTGTTACCTTGGAAATCACTGTCCTTCAGCTGATAGAGTACTGCCCCATATACAGCCAGGTTTTGAATAAACCTGCCGTAGTAGTTCAATGCCCTTAGAAATGCTTGGATGCCTTTCTTCGATTTCGGGAATGGGAGCTCGGCTATTGCAAGAGTTTTTTGTGGGTCAGTTCGTATTCCCTCGGGGGTTACTTCATGTGACAGGAAGTCAACCTTGGGCTGTACAAATATGCTTTTCGAAAAGCTGACACTGATCCTGCACTCGGCTAGCCGAGTCAGCAGCCTATCCAATGTTTCCATCGAAAGTTGCTCCCCCAAAGCAAATGTCATCCACAAACGACCGCCGTGTAAACACAGGCGTCAAAACCGATTGGTCGGGTTCTCCACACGTGAACATATCGCCTTCAGGGCTGTCAATCAATTCTTGGAGCGGATCAAGCTCAGCTAAAGCTCGGCTGTCAGCCGCAAATTTGGTCAACGAACTCGGCGGTTGGGTTGGGTCACCCCCTTGACTCTGTCGCCGAGTTGCCGCTACTTCTACTGCTCGGCGGATCCTTCTAGTGAACTCCGACCATCCACCTTTCGGTTGGACATACCCCCATAATGCGTTATGTCGCGAAGTCGGTGAAACTTTGATCGCGGAGCAGGTGGCGTATAGTGAACCCGGTTATATGACTACTGAAAGGATTTCAGAGTCGTACAACGTAGGTGGGCGTGTGGTACCTTGTGGTATCCCTGTGGGTTCGTTGTCTTGGGAATATGACCCTCGCCGGGGTCTGAAAGTACGTAGTGAAGAAAAGTTGTGTTCCCTTGGAGTCTGGTGTCGGGGTTCAGGAAGCCCTTCCAGGAGCGTTCGGAAGTCGGGGTCTCTGGAAACCAAGTAGGTTACCAGAGAGTTGGTGGTCGGAAAAGAGGTTAATATACCAGAGATAGTCTGATATCGGTGTCTGGATATCACAAATCCAGAACCGAGATACTTGACTTTCAGAGATAAACAACAAATATGCAGAGTTCAGGAATATACAAATATATACAGCCGTTCTTATTCTTTCTGGGCCCTTGAACGGTGGGCTAATACTCCAGGTCAACTAGGGACTCGTTACCAGACACCTGGTCTGTCTGGTATCCCTGTCACGTTCGCGCACCACCCTCTAATATAGAGGGAAATATGAACCAATACAATCAGCTATATATAACAGTCTACCTTGCACCCTGGAAACGACTGTCTAGTTTCCAGAGCCTGTCCAAACGAGCAATATGAAATGGGCTACCGCTAGAGACAAAACAAACGACCCAACTAGGATATGGAATAGGCGGGTCCTCTCAGGTCTCTACGTTACCTGATCTCCACCTAAGGGACTGAATTTGGTGGAGATCACACGGCGTACGTCCTTTACGCAGTGGCTTGGATACCTCTCAAGCGGACTTGTGCAGTAGCAAGCAAATTGAACTCTGTTTATCGTTTTATCTTTCTCATAACTCTCATATATATCTGGTAACTCTCTTCTTCTTGTCGTCCTTGGCGTTCTTCATGCATTCAGTCTTCATATCTCAGGTACACTTGGTTCTTGTATGCATCAGGTATCTTGACTTGGTTTCAGTATGCAGTCAGTTCAGCAGATCTCGATGAGTTGACAGGTAGAGGCGCCATCACGGGGGATGTGCAGGGCAGTCATCACTTGATTGCGTGACCTAAACTTGGTTTCAGTATGGTCAGTGCAGCCGATCCCGATGAGCTGATGGGTAGAGACGTCATCACTTGGGATGTGCAGGTCTGTCATCACTTGATTGCGTTACCTGAACTTGGGTTCACTTGATTTCAGTATGGTCTTGAATCTTCGTTGATTTCCGAGTCTGGTATCCGGGTTTTCAGAGTCTGAAATCACTTTGGTTTTCAGAGTCTTGGTCATTGAGTGTGGAATACCAGAGTCTTGACCGGAATATCATAGTACGGAGCACCAATGCTTCAACGTACACGAAGTTCTTGAGGGTTGCGCGGGTGCGCGGCGTCCGGCGCGCGATACTTGGTCTCTGTGGGTAAGTAGTGTAGATCCTTGAACCATCATCGTCGCGCTGGACGGTAACGGGATGAGGTCTCTCAGAGATACGTTCTTCTGAGAGACTTTCCGCCAGGAATTAGGCACTCATCGTCGGGGAAAGTCCGGTGACCAGACAGAGTGCATTTAACCTTCAGAGTTGTGCACACTCTGAAGTACACTTCTGGTCCATTGGGCCCCTTTACAGTCAGGCGAAGGTTCGTCTAAAATCTTCCACAGATGTCGCACGGGTGCAGCCGTGTCCCAAGCTCCCCCTCTCTCATAACCCATATTATAACCAATCACATCGTAACGTAATATCCACCTGTCGCTCGAAAATCGGAAATAGCATCATGTCAACCGCCCCTCCTGGTCACGATCCGTCAGTGCGGAACTTTCTCCAAGCAGTGTATCATGGCCAGGTCTATCAGACATTCTGATGAACGGTGTTTAGAGCGTAGTGTAGCAGCAACCCTTTGTCATTTGCCTGGTTTTCAGAGCCTCTGGCGCCCTGTTCCCCAGTCTGATTCTTCTCTCAGACTCAGAAATTTGAACTTGGCTCGCCCAACGGGCGGTCATATTCCAATCCACTTTCTCACTCACATGTCGGAGGAAACAAGCACGTCTTCAAACACGAACACCTCGTCGAGTGGCCCGGCAGGCGACGCCACAGGCACAGGTCCTGCTACGGCTACTGTCAGCACGGTGCAGGGTGGTGACGTCGGTTCAGCCGTGTTGCCTGGTGGCAGCTCCAACGCCCCAGCCCATACAACAAAGTCCGGAACTCTCCCGGTCGAAGGTCATGTCAGGGACCTCCCTGATGGCAGCGCGAACTCGGCTGACTCTTCACCAAAGGCTACTCCACGTAATCCAGGCTCTGCATTCTCGGAAGACGCCCCTGGTGTCTTCAAAACGCGAGCTTTTGGTGTACCTCGACTGTTGTCTACCGAGGAAGTCGACCGACTCTTCCGTCAAGGTCTGATAACGAGCGAAAGCGCTCCAGTCATTACACTGGGAGATTCTGAGGCCCCTCAGAATTACATCGCGCCTAACATCGAGCCTGAGGGACATGCCTTCCTGATAAGTGTACCAGCGCGAGCTGAGGACTTCCAGAGAGGCCGTCACATTGCGAATGCATATGGCGGTCCTTGTGTGCTCGTAGGGTACGAGACACTTACCGACGAAGACCTTCAGGAGTTGGAGCGCGTGATCCCAAGCTTCGATCCTCATGAGACCATAACACCTCGTGCCCAGATTCCCAATGTACCTACTCTGGATGCTCTGGCTTCGTCAGTGGAAGTTCGCCGTGAGTTGGCGTCTCTGCTATCTCATGTTCCTCATACCCGGCTTGCTGAAAGGATCTTTCGGACGGCTGGCTACTTGAAACTCATGACTGCAGCCCATCGACGTCTTCGAGAGCGCGTCGGCTCCCAGAACGGTGTTGCCCTGATAGATGCTGCGGCGGCTCGGTCGGAGTGTGAAGAGATCAAGCGCGAATGGGTGCTGAACTGTCAATACTGGAAGCACGAACTTCAGGTCGCTCAGCAGGACGCTGGTGTCGTGGAGGAGCGTATGTCTTCGGAGATTCGGGACCTCAAGGCCCATTACAAGATCAAGTGGAGGCTCTGAAGGCGGACAAGGCGGCTCTGAAGTCTCAAATTGCCGATCTCCAAGCCCAAGTCGCTATTCTGAAGTCTCGTCCCGACGTCAAGCCGACGGATCCATGGGGGTTTTCGGAGTTCTTGCAAGAGAACTCTGAGATCTCGGGTAATTGGAATCGCCTACACGATCTCTTGGTGTCATATCAGGAAGACACTATTGTTCCAGATCATTGGACCACTATCATCAATGTGACAGCTCTGGACGAGCGAAAGAAACCTGTTCCTGATTTCAAGAAACGTCTTTCCGAAGAGCGAGTTCGTCGACAGCCGAGGAGGCTGCAAAAAATACTAGCGTTCTGGACCTCACTCGTTCGGATGCTGGTGTTTCTGATTTACAGTCCAAGAGTCCCAGATATCTCGTGTACTCCTCGAAATCTCCGGTTCAGACGTTATCACCTAAGTGGCCGCTCACGTCAGACTTCAAGAATCTCAAGCGTCGTCCCTCTGGACACCAGCCTGTTGAAGACTCCGTACTTTCGGCAAATGCAAGTACCACGGTGGCCAAGTCTGAAGTATACAAGAAGCTTCCTGGAGATGTGGTCTGGAAAGAAGTTCGTCCTGACCTTCGTCAAGCTTTGTTGTCTGGCGTCGCTTATGACAAGGCCATGGAATGGTTAGCGTCGGACAAAGAGGCTCATAGTCTCTTCAGTAGTCCGGTTCTTGTCCAGATGTTGGTGAGTGTGATTTTCTCGCGTCACTTGGATTCCACCCCTTGGACCAAATACGTCCCGGAAGTATACTATCAGATGGCTGACGAAGTGGTGGATCGTCATATCTCGGCTGGTACCAAACCCGCTGCTTGGGGTGATCTGGATGGTCACGTCAATTATCCTGAGAGCGACGTCGAATCTTCAGTCGACAACCCCAAAGAGGATCCTGACTACAAAGATAGTGGTGTCGTCGACTCTGATGACGACAATTCTGGGAGTGACACGTCCAAGAGCAAAAAGTCTGGAAATGACAAGTCAGGAGTCAAGAAGTCTGGGAGCAAGAAGTCTAAAAAGAAGCAGTCTGATGACCATTCACATTCTGGCTCCAAGCGTCCTCGTGAATCTGAAGACGACTCCGACTCTGACGATGGACCAATCGTCCCCACCCAGAAGTCTAAGAGAAGCCGTGCGTCTGTGGTTGCCCACACCAGTCCCAAGTCCCATCCGAAATCCACCAGCGGAAGTGGATCGAAGTCTAAGCCTTCTTCTGGAAAATCACGAGGTCTGGTGTCCAAGCCCTACAAGTCGTTGTCAGTTAGGGAGCTCCAGGTGGTGGAGACACCAAATCGTGATGACTCCTCCTGGTTGTACTATGGTATCAGAGTAGAACGCGTGAGTTCTACCAAGACTTCGACAGTCCAAACGTTGGGTTTTCCGGATTATGAGGTCCATAAACACTCGTGCTCCATCAGAACGCTACTGTGCTGTGATCCGCAAGAAACGTGCTCCGTGGGAAATCATGTTTAACAACCGGTTTTCTGAGTTCTACTTCCACAAACGTGACGAACTGGAACCCATGGTGCTGGCTGACGTAGAAGAGATTGTGCGCAGCATGAAGAAGCACGCTCAGGCTTTCTGGGAACGGACTCACTGGGTCACTATGGATGTCGAGGCTGATGACAAGTCTGCGGAATTGCACAAGTACCGGGCCATTCGTCGAGCTGTTTTGATTCGTCAACACAACGCCCTCATCAGGAAAGCCTTGGCGAACAAGGATTTCCCAAAGTCGTTGCTCTCGGAGCCTGGCATCTGGACTGTTCCTGACAAGGCGTGTCCCTGGATTTGGCAAGACCCCAGAGTCGCCGAACTTGGTGGTCCCAAGTGTCTGAGTCTGGAAACACAACTTGGGGACTTGGATGCCATTGAGCCTGCTCGCATGCAATGGGCCACAGTGAACGTGGACGAAGAATGGCTCCAATATGTTCCTGACGATATCAAGAAAGATATCTTGACGCCGGCTGAGCGCTCTGAGAACCCCGTCTCCCTCAGCTACTGAAGTCCTCAGCCAAAGTTTCGTAGGAAGACTTCATACTGATAGGCCACTTAGCTGTCTGCATTTGTGACGTAAACCCCGGCCTCAGTGGAGTCATTTAACCTTTCATCTTCTAATATCTTCCACTCAACCATTGATTCACCTCTCCTCCTTCAACTTTCAATCGTTCAAAATCTCGTATTCATCAGCACGTAATCTCCACAAATTCCTTTTTCCACATACACATCGTCGTTTTCGTACAAGCAATAACATAGTCGATCACATGTCTGAACACACGAATCCCAGAAATATAATCTCTGAAAAACATGCATTCATACTCTCATTCTCTGAAAGTCAGTCTCTGCAATCTCTCAGGTATCGGACTTCCAGATGCATTTTCAGAGTTCTTTAGACTCTGGGGTGATCGTCTCCAGCTTGCATTGCCTGGAAACGAGCTCGTGCTCGTGCACTCTGGTTGAACTCGTAAAGTAATGCGCCACAATTCAACTTCGATAACGGTAGCCACTCAGCTTCATCGTAACCTTTCCATTTAACGAGATATTCACGGAGACGCTTGGACGTTCTGGTACGTTTACCCCAACGAGTATCCAAAATCTTCTCCACTTCATACTCATTATTCTCAGCGTCAGGTTCCCAACTATCTTCAGGTAGCAAAGCGGCATCAAAGTCATCGTCTTCTGGAATCTCGAGTTCTATCGTTGGTCGCCTGGGGAAGAGGGCTCTGGGTTTCAGACGGCTCACATGCACCCAGGGGTTCACACGATAACCAGTACCTTCAACTTTGAGTCGTACGCGGAAGTCATCCAACATCTCATCGATTCTGAAAGGACCATGCCACATGTGCGCTAGCTTCCGGCTTAACCCCGTTTGTACTTTAGGGATATAAAGCCATACAGCATCTCCTATAGCAAAACCTGATTTCAGACGTTCTGATAACTCGTTCCACTTTCTGGTTTGTTCTTCAGACCGATCGCGTTTCGTTTTCTTCTGGAGATCTTCGGCACATGCCACAGCATAACTGTAGTCTCGTTGCATCTTCCTTCTCCATTCGTAGGCGGTTCGTTCCTGAGTCGTCGACGGCTTGGGTCCTAGCATAGCGGACACAGTTCCGAGGGCATCCCAACCATGCACCAAATAAAAAGGCGTTTCCAGACGGGTGGCATCGAACGACGTGTTCAGGGCGAACATCAGACGCTCAGCATGATCATCCCAATCACTTTGATCAGCTTCAGATATATATGCCTTGATCGCGCGCACCACAGTTTGAACCGACCGTTCCTGTTGGCCATTAGCTTGTGGTCGGTATCCTAGAGTAGCTCGTTGTCTACTACCCAGGGTTCCCTGAAACACTTGAACACCTCACTCATAAAGCGAGGATCCTGGTCATGACGAATCAGAGAACTGGCTCCGAAGTTTCTGAAGACACGTTCTTCATAGGCTTCCGCCACGTCTTGAGCCGTGGTGCTACTCATTGGCTTACACATCACGTACCCTGAAAACATGTCTTGGAAACAGCAGAAGGAAGGTGTTGCCGCGTGCTGACTTCGGCATATGCGTCACAAAATCCATGGACACAACCTCAAACGGCCTGCTGGGCTCAATATTCCTAGGTGACGGTCCAGGATTTGGAGGTCGCCCCTTGCCGCTAGCGCAGTCCACACACTCCTTCACGAATCTTTCCACATCGGCGTACATACCCAACCAGTAGAACTCTGAACTCAGTTTCTCGAACGTCCTCTTGATTCCCTGATGTCCACCTTGATAGTCTTCGTGGGCATAATGCAGCAAGTCTGAGTGCAAATCTCTGGGGACGACCAGTCTGAGTTCATCGACGTTGTCTCGAGGCCGCTCTCGGGTAGCACGACTTAGACGATACAGCACATCTCTGGAATCCAAGATGAAATCCTCAGCGACCCTTGCTAGTTTCCTGACTCGGGGGCGTGGTAGATCTCCCACGTCACCTTTCAGAAACTTCATGAGCTCAACCAAATACGGGTCGTGACTCTGATGTGCCTTGATTCGCCGCCAACGTTCTGCCTGGAACTCCAAAGGCCCCAGGGGTTCACGCTCATCGTCGTCCTCAGGCGGATCAGTGTTATTCGGAACTTGGGCACGGGTCACGGCAATCAATACTTTAGCTGATCGTGGCAGAGGTGCGGATTCGGGGCCTGGAATTCCATCAGACTCGGGTGTCACACCGTGGTTTTCGGAGCCTGATACTTCGGACTCCTGAACTTCTGCATTTGGAGCTGGGCAGGGCTTCATCAATTTCTCTTGTACTTTAGACACTAGTTGTAGATGGGTGAGCTCGTCAGCGTCTTGTACCTGCCAAGCTTCCCCAAGTGCCAGAGTCTTCGAAGTTAAGTAATCTGCCGCTTGGTTGAACTCACGTTTCACATGTACTAATCTCAGGGCCTGAAATTTGGTTTTCAGAGATTCAAACTCTGCTAACCTCCGCTGCAAATTAGGTTGGTTGCAGTTAATCAGTCCCTGAGCCTGTTGTATTGCGATACGTGAGTCTCCAACAACCACTAGCTCATGTATTCCATGTTCCAACGCCATCTTCAGACCGTAGTTCAATCCACAATACTCCGAGTCATTCACAGTGACGTCCTTCAGGGGAAATCCTCGGGCTTCCAAAACATTCCAACCAGGGAGTTTCCAGAGTATGCATCCGCAACTTCCCAGACGAGTAGACGTCTTTGCTGCACCATCGAAACTCAGGACATGACCCTGATAATTCGCTTCCAGCATTTCCACACTGACGGGAGCTGGCGGTTTGACTCGCCCCTTGGCTGGAATCAGGTTTTCAGATACCTCGTCTAAATGTTCTCGGGGTGTGATGCCTGCGCCGAGTATGGCTGGAAGTCCGTCTTCATCGCGCTGGATCTTGCGAATTTCTAAGTCCCAGTGCGACAACTTCAGACCCCACTTCACGTTTCTACCATCGGTGGAATTCGACGTCAACAACCATTTCAGCACAGAGTATCTGGTATACACCACAATCACTGGACTTGACTCTACCAGCGCTCTGAAATTCCAAGACTCTGAGAATCGCAATCACCTCCTTTTCGGCGATATGATACCTGAGTTCAGCGTCATTCAGGACACGGCCCGTGAACCGGACTGGATGAATCACTCCATCGTACTCCTGCCCTAAAACTGCCGCGGCAGCCCAAGGGTTCGCATGTGGGATGATAACAAACGGTCTGGTTCGGTCCGGGTGTCTGAGAAGTGGGGTGGAAACTATCTTGCGTTTCAGGAGCTCAAATGCTTCTTTGGCACAAGTAAGATCCTTCCCAGAGCGGATCTGTTCATCCGTCAACTCGTACAAGGCAGCAGCGATAACCGGTAAATCTTCAATAAACTTGTTGTAGTAATTGAGACTTCCCATGAAACTCTGAACTCCCTTTAGCGTGGACGGGAACGGCAGTTCTTTGACTCCTTTGACGATCTTGGGCGTCGCTCTCAGACCTTCGGCGCTGATTTCGTGGGAGAGATACGGGATCGATAGTTTCCCAAATTCGCTCTTGGGCAAACTCACAGAGATGTTCCAGTAGCGAAGTCTGAAAAGCAGAGCGTTTAAATCGTCACAGAGTTGGTCCCAAGTCGGCGCTCCATGTGCAATGTCATCGATGTACGAACTTCTCCCCAGGACTGGACCCATATACGTTGGAACCGGAATGTTCCTCTGGAAAACGGTCATCTGACTTGTGAGAGCCGACACTTCTGATTTCAGCGCATGGTTTTCAAAGTGAGATGGATTGTTTTCAGAGTCTTGAGGCTTCAGCTGCAAGAATTCCAGAACGTCTGCGTCAACTTCAGCCTCTTCCTCTGGTGACAATCTCACAAATCCCCACAGGCAATTATCCAGCATAGCTTGATACACAAGAGGGCATTCTTCAGGCCGAAAGGCATTCTCACCCACTGGAAGTGTCCAAATGGACAAATAAATGCGGATATCAATCGAGCACGCTCCGTCATCCTGATCGCCCAGAACCCGCTAGCCATATCCAAACTCATAAACCACATCGCAGCCTCGAACCCAATCAGGAGGTCATCAATGAGAGGCAACGGGTAGGGTGATAACTGGATGAAACCATTCACAATCCGATAGTCGATACACATTCGTATGTCAACACCGTTCTTCTTCAGAACGATCACAATAGGGGATGCCCACGGCGAATTGGAGTACTCGATCAAACCAGTTTCCAGAAGTTTCTTGAGAAGCTCATACACCTTCAGCATGAGGTGAGGGGCAACGGACCTTGGACGTTGGGCCACCGGTTTGGCGTCTCCTACATCTAGATCACAAACCACGCCCCTTGCCGGTGCGGGTGCTGCATTACCATCTCCTAGGAAGATCTTTCTGTGGTATTTCAGAATGTCACGTAGTTTCTTCTCCATTTCTGGTGTTGTCTTTCCTGGTTCTCCAACATCAGCACTGTCGATATCGCACTCTGGTGTCAATTCCTCAAGCTCTGGTAACATGACCAGTTGATCGCGCAACTGGGCAAGGAGCTCCGTGCCTTCCCGCATATAAACACCTGGTTCCAAATCCAATTCTTCGTTCGAGACTTGCATACACCGTCATACTCCACTCGTAATTTTTCCACAGGTGTTCCGGGCATCCCTTGAACAGGGATATCCCAAGACTCGTCCATTAAGTCCAGATCATCTGCTGGTAACTGAGAAGTCTGAAAACCACTTGCAGGAGACTCTAGTTCCGAGTCCGAGGAGCCGTCACCAGAACTGATGCAATCGTCACCATAGTCGCTGGGAGAGACACTTTCAGAGGACATCTCAGAATCTCTGGTATCCACACTTGCGTCCAAGCTGTCCGCCATCCACTGCAGCAGCAATCATCTGTCTGAGTGGATGCATCTAGGGCAAAACGCACTCGCTTCATGACTGGGGTCGGGTCTGATTTCACAAATTGCACTCGAGCATTATCCAACCTCGGATGTTGCAGTATCTTAGTCGGCCATGGATAATCTGGACGCTCCACACAAGGAGGTTGCGGCATCAGAGCCTCCAGCCTTGCCTCTCGTTCCATGCGCTTCTTCGTTTCTGGTGACGGAGTGCTTTCCAGGATCAGTACCTCCCAATCACGATATGCAGCGGAACCTGGACGCACGAAACGCCCATGTCTCGGGAAGAAACCATATTCCACGATCCTCGCGACATCAGAGAGCTCGTTGACCCAGGTGTTCTTATCGGAAATATTCACCACACGAACTGCCACAGGCCATGAGCGGGCAGCATAGATCAGCTGCGTAACCCAACGATCACCACGTCCAGCCCACACGACTTCCCGTTGCGGATTCGTCGGACCGTAATCAATCCTAACAATGAACTCCTCACCAGGACTCAGAAGAACGGCCTCGCTTGGTCTGACAAACCTGCTACGACCAATGTGGTCACCGGGTTCCCAATTACACATCATCACCACGACTTCGTCTGGTAACGACACCAGACCTTCGCGAGTACTGATCCTCACTCCAGCGGCAAACATAAAGCCCATTCCTAAAAGCACATCAATTCCTTCACCAATATTCGCGACCCAAACATCCACAATGTACACCACTCTTGGCCCAAGTGTCAACTTGATCTCAGCGCTGGCGCCAATGTACGTCGAACACCACCCATCCCTGATACCTTAGTTTGCTTGTGCGACTTGAGTCTGAGTCCGAGCTTACGCGCAAAGTCGTAACTCAGAATGTTTATAGTCGCACCGGTATCCAGGAGAATCTTAGTCCGGCGATCATTCACAGCACCATGCACCATCACCACATCTCGCTTGGAACGATCAGGGTAATTATCCTCCCACCAGCCGTAGCATCGCCATCTTCAGTCTGAATGACACTGTGTCGTCAGGTATCGGATCAGTGTTTCAGAGATCTCGGGTAACTTATTTCCTGGATTTCTGAAAGGCACAGCGATTCCTGGGTTAAAGTGGTCATGCATTGTTGGGGTTTATCTTGAACCTTTCTCAGCTCCGGTCCTACACACACTAGAACACATAACTCTGGGGTATTGCCTTGCCCGGCGCGTTTCGGATCCCCATCCGACGGGCGTATTAGTTTAACGGCTTCCCAGAGTCTGCCTCATCACCCAGAAGTCTTTCTCTCAGGTGGTTAGGCATGTCCTTAGTGCGCCTTGACGGGCGAGTTGCTTGAGTGTTTCCAGAGTCTTCAAGTCTTCACAGGGTTTTCCGGGATGTAATTTTCCACACACTTCACAAGGGGGTGCTCGACACATTCGACTTGGATGCCCTTTTCCTGGCACCGGTCACACGTGATATCCCTCCAGCAATCTTCTTCTGAGTGTCCTGGACGTTGACATTTCTCGCAAAACCTGTTCCAATAACCGCCATTTTCAGGACGTCTCTGATGAAAACCCTGACCTGACGATCCAGACGGGGAATGGGGCGGCGGACGCCATCCCATGTCACCATCACTCGGTACACTTCATTTGTCAGGGTCTGCGTCCAACTAGCGCTCGGCGGAGCTGTCGAGGCACTCGATGAAGTCTGGCAGTGTCTC